>CM051027.1:2545000-2709000 GCA_027627225.1 Congeria kusceri | reverse complement strand
GACTTGTAACTGTTCCTCTTGTCTGCCCAGCCAAAAAGCCTAACAAAAAGTACGTTTGTTTTTATACTCGGACTCGGAATGCAATCCCAATCATATAATTTTGTGCAGTAACTGTGAGGCAACAATCCACGACGTCTCAGTCACATTATCAATGGCAGGTAGCCACCACCATCAAAGTCGACCCAAGTACTACTGCGCCATATCTGTGTGGACTATAAAGCTATTCGTACTCGGCGGTGCATCAACGGCACTTCATGCCACCTCACAGCATCACAGCATTACGGAAAAGGGCCTATATCCTGTATCGATCTGTAACGCCTTTCAACCGATACAAGTCGGGCTAGTGCCATCCTAGTACCCAGTTCCAGCTGCATAGAGATTTTGTTTTTGAGATTTGAGTATACTAACCCATTTCAGTCTTGTTTCATGAAGCTAGCAGACTCAGTTGTGCAATAATGCACAGAACAAAAAATGTTTACTTGGTCATGCGTTGCTGCATTTCTGAGAGAGCCAGATTAAGATATCCCGTTTCACCTCACGGAAAACCAAGGGTGTCGCACAGCAAAGCACAGACATGTCACCATGTGTGCCTACCACCCTTCCAACAGCGCAACAATGTGGTGTCGGAAAGATTCTCAGCTAGTGCCGAAAGTATTTCACAACGATCGCGGGGACGAGTTGCGTTATAGCGCCTCATTTCGTATTGGCTGGCAACCCCACCTACGTTGTTACACAGCTAGCTGAGCAGGACTCTCTCTGACTATCAATCTCGGCGGTCAATTTTGAAAAAGTGTCTGCTAGTTAGTGTTAGTTGTGAAATGGGTTAAGTCTCTTGAGCCAAAGTAGAGACTGAAATAATTCATTCTTCGGACAATAACCATTTCAGACGTGCAGTCGATAGCTGGATGGTAGCTTAAGCATTGTCGGCGCTGCCTCTGACTCGCCTGAGCACAATCGACCCACGTAAGCTTACACTTACGGGCAGAAACGTGTGTCCCTCGAAATAAGCTGAGGAGCCTTGCCAGAGTTTGAGCGGCAACAATGCTAAAACGTCGTAACTCCGAAAGCCAAGGCGTTTCCCCCCAAGTGCTATCAGAGCGCTTCGCAACTTGTGGAGCTGGTCTAACGACACCTACATACCTTGGCCGCCCAACTATATCAGCTAATCGACTGTGTTGTCTTTCTGCTTGCCAACAGCAGTGCTGCTTTCCAACGGCAGCCAAAGACAACCTTCCAACGATATGGCCAGATTGGCTATCATTTGAGAACAATGACTCGCCGAAGCACAATCGACCCTACACCGGTTTATCTGCTCTACAAACCGGGGAGCCTTGCCATTACTCCCAAATGACTAGCAGTCAAGCCAGATCGTGCATTCACTCGGACTGGTGTGCTACCATTTGTTACTTACAGTCTCTTGAGCCAAAACAGAGACTTGACCTAAACCTTAAAATTTTGAGAGCTGAAATAGAAACATGCATACAATAATATACATCAATATTGCTGGCCAGCACACAAAACAGTAAACAAAACAAAATGCAAACTGTTTGAACATGCACTCACGGTTTTGTCGCTGCTCTACTTAGGATCTGTGCTGGTCTCTCAATGCGTCTTGACTGCTCGGTGCCCACATCATGACTGGCGGGTTGTTCTGACATACAAAACCATATATAGAGTTCATTTGTAATTTTGTTATAGTAGCATGCAGTGAAACAGTAACAGTAAACAGAGTAAACTGAACTCAACTCAAAACTGTTCTTACCATGTTGTCCTCTCTGAAATGAGAAAGACGTTTTATATTTTGCATTTTCGAAACACAAGTCGCAACGATACTTACTTGTTTGTATAGGTGATTCTGTGAAGAGTCGAGTCCTTGCTGTCACTGCTACATTGGTGTAGTGCTGAAATGGAAATAGTAAAGCATAATGAGAATCTTTGAATATGTTTGAACATGTTTGTACAACTGCTCTAAATGAACAAAACGTTTGAACAGTCAACTGAAAAATGTAACAGTAAACAATTCTACTCACCAAGTTGTCTTCACTGAAATGAGAAAGACATTTCACATAGCTATGATAGCATGACATTTGTAACATACAGTGAACAAGAAACAAAAATGTGAGTGAAAGAAAAAAAAAGTACTTACATTTGTATTGTTGATCCATTCCTGCTGGTTGAAATCTTCTCAACGTTTCTTCACTCTAGACCCGAGCTGAAATTAGGACTTTGAGCACGCATGCAAATGATTCAAATACTCAATACAACAGTGAACACAAAACAGTAACAGAACAAAACCAACTGTTCAACTGTTTTTGCACTTACCGTATCTAAGCTGAAATGAAAAGAAGTCATTTAGCATAGCACAACACAGGCAATCAAATTAGTTGAGATGTGTTATATGATCCAACATTGTAGTATTAGAGAGCAATGTGAACATTTGTAACAGTAACAGAGCAAAACCAACTGTTCAACTGTTTAAGTACTTACCGTCTGGAAGCTGAAAAGAAGTAATTTTGCATAGCTCAACACATGTTATCAGAAAAGTTGAAATGCATTGTATTGTTTGGAATAAATTACTAGTAACAAAAACACTTTCTACTTACCTCAGCCAAGCTGAAATGAAAAATAGATTTGATATAATATGAACGATTACATGTAACACCTACCTTTCTTGATCTTGATTCCTTCTCTGTGTCTCTGCTACTCTGCTATTCAACTGCACACAATGAAATCTACTTAACTGTCTGGTGGCACCTGAAATGAAACTCTGAAAACAACAGCATACAGTAAACATTTGCGTATGCACTTTGAATACGAAACAAAGCATACTTACCTCAGCTGTATCCTTGTCTTGGTAGGGTCTTGAAGTGTAAATCATTCCTCGTCTGCAGTGTGCATTAAACCTGAAACATAGCAAAGCAAAGCATACATGGTACAAAACAAACCAACAATTTGTCAGCTTACCTTATGTGTTGAGTTGAGTCACAGCAGATGCATTCCTTCTTGAAACATTTCTACTTCTCTGTTTAGACCCGACCCATTGCGAAATCGTCACTGCAAGTAAAATGTGAAACATACTAATGCAGAGCAAAACATAGTACAAATCAAACCAACTTACCTTGCTATATGTTCCAACTGTAGAATGCGTCACCTAGACTCCATCTGAAAACGTTTAGGTTTTTTCGTCTCTGTGTGGTTCAACTATCAAACCGTCACTGCAAGTGAAATCTGAAACATACTTAAGCAGAGCAATACATGGTACAAAGCAAACCAATAATTTGACAACTTACCTTTGAATGTTTTTCAACTGTAGAATCTGTCAGCTAGACTTCATCTGGAAAAGTGTAGGCTATTTTCTTCTTCAATGTTCACTGTTCACTGGACCCGAAATACATAAGCATGAAGAACACGTAGTACAAAACAAGTGTAAACTTACCTTTTCATAACTGCTCCAACTGTAGAGACAAGACTGCTCAACCACGTCTGAAAACTGTTCCTCTTCTCTGTTCTGTAATACTGGTCATCCTGAAACAGAAAAGCATATACAGCACATATCATGACATGATAGCAAAAGTACTGACCAACTTACCTCAGTAAGTGCAAAGCAGCTATAATTTTCTCTCTTCTCTTCACTGCTCAGTAACACTGCCAAACCTGAAATACAGTAACATGAAAAAACAGATGTCATGCTATGAAAACAAAGTTGTACTTACAAGATATGAGAGCTTTCAGAAATACGTCTTCTCTGCTCGACTGTTCAAATGCAACTGACAGCACTTCACGAAAAATCTGAACAGAAAGTTAATACTTCACTAGTTGTGGCAAACATAGTCATACAACTTACCTTTAACAATGGTTTTTGAGCTCCAGAAAACACGACTGCTTGACTTCTCTGTTCACACCAACTGTCAAGTCATCAGTACATGTCAAAATCTGAAATGTATTGAAACAAGCAATGCATAACAAACATAGTTACTTACCTTTAACTCTGGTTGTTGAGCTCGCAAAAACACGTCTGTTCTGCTCGACTGCTGAAATGCAACTAAGAGCACAACACAGCAAATCTGAACAGTATTTTAATACTTCACATGTTATGTCAAAAATAGTCATTCTGATCAAATAACCTTCAATAACGGGTTCAGAGCTCCGGAAAACTCATCTGCTCTGCTGCCAAACTTCAACTGCCTGCAAACATCTCAAAATCTTAACAAATATTTATTTTGCTGTAGACTGAAAGCAACCCTGCAAAAAAGCACATCCTACCTAATATGTTGTCAAACACCAACTGATCCCAAACTCTGAGAGTGAACAATTTTTGTGTAATGCTGTACCAATATAGACTGTAACAGTGTAAAACACCAACTCACTGAGTCAAAACAAACGTTTACACTCATAACTCATAGTAATTGAAATACTACTAACCTTCAATAACAGCTGAAATTCCACAACTGTTACGCTCAACTACTTCGGTCTCTGTTCACTTCAACAGTCAAGTCATCATTGCGTGATCTGAAATGCACTAAAACAAGCAATGCATAGCACACACAGTCACTTACCTTGAAGTATAGTTTTGTAGATCCAAAAAACACGTCTAGTCTGCTCAGCTGCCAAACTTCAACTGAGAGCACATCACTGAAAATCTAACAAAAATAAATCTGATACATTGTATGGCAAAGACAGTCATTGCATGCAACTCATTTGCCAAACCAAGTATATACTGTGTTCTCTTCATCTGTGACTCAAAAGTGAAGAGAGAAACATCACAGCACATAATCATCTTTCGCTTTCAATGATCATCGCCACACAATTTCAAGATTGTATGACTAGTTCTGTCAAACCACCATCTAGTACAATGTTTCAGTCTGCAATTAAGTACATAACAACTCAATGAAAGCGACCCTGCAAAAATACGTGTAACCTCTTCAGTTGTCACAATAAAACTGATCACAAAATCTGAGAGTGAACACAATTTTAGTAATGCTCTACCAATATAGAATGCAACAGTGAGAACACCAACTCACTGAGTCGATACAAACGTTCACTCGTTGAAACTGTACAAGCAGTTTTCCTACTGTATCGTTTGATTGAAACAAGCACTCGTATAACACAACACAGTCGTTGAAAAACACTTACCTTCAAAACAGCTTCAAAGCTGAAATTCCACGACTGTTCTACATAACTGCTTCGCTTCTCTGTTCAGTTCAAATGTCAAGTCATCACTGTGTGAAAATCTGAAATTTACAAAAACAAGCAATACATAACAAATATAGTCACTTACCTTGAAATCTGGTTTTGGAGCTCCAGAAAACACGTCTAGTCTGTTCAGCTGCCAAACTTCAACTGAGAGCACATCACTGAAAATCTGAACAAAAATGTAATATGATGCTAAGTATGACAAGACAGTCATTGCATGCAACTCATTTACCAACCCAAGTCTATACTGTCATTTCAACTGTGAATCAATATTTTGCTATAACCCATTTCAGTCGGCAGTCAACTGCACTCGACATTCGACTTTAGGATGGCTCAACCTAATTTTTACACTGTGACTATTGTTGTGATTTTACAAAAGGGAATACATCCCACGATGTCAATTGATCTAGTTTGCGCTTCTTGATTGTATAATGATTTGTTTGCTTTTATATTTTTTTTGCTTATCCTGTGACCGGGGAAACACGAATGAAACCGTATTCCAAATAAAACAGCTTAAAGCCTTTATACTAAACATATGTAGTACACTCTACAGTACTCACCACAGCCACCTGAAATCAAATCAGTTCAAAGAAAACATGCATACAATACAATATCATAGAACAGACATGCACACATAAATACACCCACGTTGAATACTTATAGCAGCTCACCATCGTGCTACACCGTCACTTTGTTATATCATCACCACATCAAATCTTAGTACTGAGTAAATATACACGTTGATATCGTGTGTATAGTAGATCAACTAACCAGACAAACATCAGAGTCAATATCGAGTTACATCATCTCTTTGCTATATCACCAACACAGCTTGCGAAAGTACTGGATAGATCTACCCTTGCCATCACCACGCATATTGACTTCTACCTACAGCAACTCACATCAAGATACAAAAAAGTTAGTACTCACGGTTCAGTTGACAGCAGCTCAAAGAAACACGTCTGCACAGCTCGGTATCTGAACACCAACTGAGAGTCAATCACCAAATGACAGTCGCCAAAAATATACAGTACAGTCAAAGTCAGAACTCCGAAAAACGCATCCGATCGGTTCGACGTCCAACAGTCAACTGACCAAAAGTCAAGTCGCTCAAAAAAATAAATATCTGTCAAACAGTTCATATTAAAGCCATTTCAGTCGGCAGTCAGTAGTAAACATCTTAGACGCTTAGTCAGTACAACATTAATTCTGTAAACCGAGTCCCAAGTCAACTCAAGTCGTTATCGTACCATACTGTCATTCAATAACCAAGTATCAAGTCCTTATATTATACAACTCTGTCCCAACACAACAGTCCGATCGTCATTCAATAACCCAAGTCTAGTCATTGCAGTACAGCGCTGTCTTCACGAAAGAGTTTTCAATAACTGTTATTCTATAACGCCAAGTCCGTTTTTCAGTTGTAATCATCAACAGTCAGTGCTCTCAAAAGCACGTCCATCTCTGTCAACGTAGACAATTTAACTGAGATTGTGATAGTAAAAAAAATTCGAAGTCAAAACATTATTGTCAGAGCTCCGAAAACACGTCCGTCTCTGTCAACGTCCACAAGTTTACTGACCAAAAGTCATGTAGCGCAAGTCAATTTATACTGTAATGGAGCAACATCGTCGAGAGCTCCAAAAAACACGTCCGCTCTCTTCGACGACCAACCCTTGAATGACAGCGAATCGCATAGAAAATGATTACTGACCAAGAATTAAGTTGTAGATTCATTGCGTATTTGATGATTTAACATAAACTGATACTTACTATTCAATCCATAGGCATATACCTAAAATCCTATCCTTAACCCATTTCAGTCGTCAGTCAAAAGCCCTGGACTAAGCGTCAGCAAAGTCTCGTAGCAGTTGACATTCGACTTTAGGATGGATCAACCTAACTTTTACACTGTTACTATTGTTGTGATTTTACAAAAGGAAACATATGCAAAGACTTTAGCAAAATGTTTCTAGCACCGTTGATGTCTCTATGTGTGTTATAGTTGCACTGATCGCAATAAAACGTTTCACTCGAACCGAGAGCGTTGTTGATTTTTCCACACATTCCACACGTCTTCGAAGTGTATGCTTCATCTTGAACAATTAATGTACAGTCAGTATTAGTAGTTCTATTGGCTAGTCTTTCACGAAATCTGTAGTGTTGCCAGTATAGTAAGTCTCTGACGGCTCGCTTTGCTAGGTGGTTTTGTCTGTCTTTGCGTACAATTTGTGACACGTTTATTTTACCCAATGCTATATATTGGTATACTTTGACTAGATGTGAATAAAGCTTTAGGTGAATATAATCTACAAACGTTTTTAGCTTCAAATGTAATTTCTTCAATGGTAAGTTTCGTTCTTGCGCTGCTTGTAGTTGTTTTCTGTTTTGTGCTTTAGTCAAATGCATATGTCCATGGTCAATTTTATTGTGTAGTTTGCGAATTACATACTGTTTATCTTCCTCAATACCGACTTGGAAAGCATTGCAATCTATTGGGTCGTACACTGTAGCAAATGTCCTACCTCCTGGATCAATACCGCATACTCGTTTTTCTATTAACTCATTGGATGAATTTCTTCGTGTATACTTAGGATCGCATGGAATGCTCATGACAAACTTTCCATTAGCTCGCTTGACAATTTTCACGTCATGGTCAATAGGTGATATTCGTGCAATGGGTTTAGCGAGCTTCAAGAAGCGTTCTTTGGGATTAGAACGCTTTTCAAAATTGTCCGGCATCATGCAGATGTATCGGCTCTGCATATTGCTATTATCTGTAGCAACGTCTTTGCATGAACGTAGTCGTATGAATAGTTTTTGAACACCAAACGAACCTTGAACAATATGTGAAACGGGCATTGGTCGTTTGAGTTTTGATTTCAGTGACTTAGCTGCCTTATAAGATGTGCACAAGTTTTTGCACGACGTCGTTTTTATGGCAGACATTTTGTTGTTGAAAAACTATTCGTCATTTTCCATCCTGTACTGTGCATCAACGTCATTTGCATTTGTTTTACAGACGATTTTCTGTAGCACGAATTGATTCGGTTTCAACCCTTTGTCGTTTACCAACCACAAACAACAAGTGTACGTATAATTAGATACACACAACATTTCATTTAGGACTTTCTTCTGATGCTTCGTCGGACGAAGCCCAACCGAGAATGATGTTAAGAATTTATCAGAATGCAACGTTTGCTTCTTGACATTAGCAGAGTGTAACAATTGGATCACAGTCGGTGTTGTTATGGTTCACAAAATCTTTTCTGCGTATAGACTGCCACCAGTGCCACATAGTTTTGTGTTCGTGGACATTGGCAGCATCCCACAATGTCAATTGATCTAGTTTGCGCTGAATGCTTGTACGATACAGAAAGACAAAGTGATCATGTTGCTTTTATAGTTTATTTTATTAATCCTGTGATCGGGGAAATACGAACGAAACCGTATTCCGACTGCCGAGGTCCAGTTAATTCATGTAAAATGTTGAACTTTTTTTTTTAAGGTTTAATGGCCTCAAATATACAGAAAATTCAAGATTTTCTGTACAGTAACTGTGACTATATCCCGGGTTTACTGTACTGTACATCTCGCTAAGTTTTAAAAACGTGTCTCTAAGAATATCTGTGAAATGTCTGTACGCAATTCAAGAAATCATCAAATGCGATGTACAAAAATGAATCGTTGTAAGCATACTAGTAGATCTTTACAGAAAATGTATCACAAACTCACTAACCGTCACTGCTTTGAGATAATCCTATATTAAATCCGTACAATATTCACTAAAACAACAACACACAAATCCATTTCTCCACGTTTATTTCTCTTCTATAGGCCTAAACAATTCAAGATTTTTGAAAATTCCAGAAATCAATATCTAACATGACGTAACGAATCTACACCGAGAGCGATCATTTAAACCTTACAGCAACTGGCCAGTTGTTTTTGTTTCGGCTCTGTTTTACGATTCTAGGCTTGATGTTCCGAAAAGAAATATCACGACCTATATACCAAAATGTTCAGCACGAACATCCCTACATGATGATATTAGTATGATTTGTGTATCTGTACAAATGTGCATGTAGCATCATATTTCGCTGAAACTACAAGTAAATTTGTGTTTAAATCAACCTATCTTGTATAGCCCGTTGTGTGAGAAATAAACAAATAAACTGTTATATGCGCGTTGGAGTTATTGTTAATCTGTTGAAAATTTCATTGAAATCGACCCATGGGTTGCAGAGAAAATCAATTTTAACCGCTTGCGAAGAAACACAGTGTTTCTGTTATGTAGCGATAACGTTGGTTTAAAGCGCAGGTCGAGAAATATTAGATGATGTCATCAATTTGCACTGAGAACGAAGGGTTAAATTCTTTGCGATTTATAAAATGTGTGTTTGTTGCGATGCGGTTTCCGGTCCGTATTCTTTAAGTCTGTCTCAAATCCATCGAGTATCATTATATCGAAATGTACAGAAATGAATTTCCTATCGAATGATGCCAAGATTATTGCACTTGTTTGAGATTTGAAAAAATTTCCTTCATTCAATCATCAACTCTTGATTTCTAGAACGAGAGAAAAGTCTTGTTTTCGTTCAGAGCGCTATAACGAAGTGATTATTGTCTTTTGTGCAGTACGTTGTTACAATGAATTGTCACTGCATCAGTGCTGCAGGTTAATAGGAAAGTTGTCAAAACTATTTGCGGGACTGTACTCTGTACACAACCGATGCTGTTTCAATACAACATTGATACGAAAACAAGCTCCCGGCGTTATAACTCTATTTTGATAGAAACTGAGCAAAGATGTAAACAACGTAAAAGTACATTTGCTCACTTATTCGTATCGCTGGTCAGAGCAAGTAGCAGCTATTCGGTATTGGCTCATTTTTCACACAAACACTTTTATTCTGTCGAGTTGACGAATTGCGAATTAGCAAGATGCTTAGTAAGCGTATATGGTTTGAGTTTTCAGTAGCGCACAAACTCTGGCGAAACTTGTGAAATGTATCAAGTACTTGAGCCAGATATTCTATTCGTAACTTTGTTGTAACGTTTGACGTTTTGTATTCAAGTAGTATGAGAGCATAATTAGGTATGTGAATGACAAAATCGGGACGCCTATTCTGTATCGTTACTTCGTGCTTCATGCATATGCGACAGTCATCGCTTAGTGTGGGAAATGTCCTTCTAAAGTATTCGCCTAGTTCGCTCACGTACGTATGATCAAAGTCGCGTATACATGAAACTTTGTTCAGCGTTTTTCTCAGATAGGGATGCCTGCATCTACCACGAGTAAGAAATTTGCTACTCATTGTGCTCATGGTGTTACGACTTCATAAGTCCTAAGTACTAGGTCTATATACAAAAAAGCACCGACGCCGCATGTATAAAAGGCGCGCTGGACGTCAATTTTCATCATTTGCGATTAATCACTCGAAGAGTCAACATCACAGTCATTATGTCAAAGTATGCGATACGGTTGCCTAAGTTCGAGGACCCTGATGCTACTAGTACTAGTAGCGAGGTACCATCGACCAGTAAAGGCAAAAGCCGTACGCTCGACCTGCAAGTAAATCGGCTTCGCATGAGTTTCGGTCGTTGGGCTACCATCTTAATAGGATTAGTAGCCAGTTTACTGCGTTTCATAACAGTGACTACGCGATTACCAAAGAAGGACGACAAGCGTGCAACAAACTGATGGTCTGTTTGCAGAAAGCAGCGTACTACCACAACGAAGCGACCAAACACACATCTTAAAAGAACAGAACGAAACAGAAATCGTAGAGCGAGTGAATGCGGTAACCCCCCAACTAGAGCGCGAAAAAGAAGAGGCTGTGAAGGACTCTAAGGCGTGTATCATATGCTGTGATGCCGAAAAAAACTGTACATTGGTGAAGTGTCGACACACATTCTGTGAGGGCTGTTGTTTGACAATGATTTGTGACAATCGGTGTGCAATGTGCAGAAGCGATGTAGATGGGTATATGAAGATATTGTTAACAGATTAGATGCATGCTTATGTATGCTTGTGTATATGCTTGCATATTACGGATTGAGTATCCCTGTAAAATAAAGTATTGAATTGTATTTCATGTCTTTGTCTTTTGTTGGTAGCAGTGCAGGTTTTTTCTCTACAGTGGTAATAACTACGTATATCGAACTTATTCAATTGCTGGTGGCTCGAAAAAGTTGCATGATTACTACAGTACATTGTACAGACTAATGCAACGCTGAACACACAATTCACGTTTCTGATACGTATTGCTGTACCATTGAATACAGTAATTATACGCTATACAATACATGATACGATTTTATCCATAATTGTACGCTGATTATGAAATATTGACAATTGTCATAGACGCGACACAAACATAAGAATATTGACTTCTTTACTATTAAACCTAGTTTTTTGGCACAACCCGGTCATTCTCACTTTAGTCTTCGAAGCGACATGGTCTCCAAGCAGCTTACTGACGCGGGTTTTTGTTTGAACGACGACAGTAACCCATTTCAGTTTACTGCTAGTGAGCTTGATCAGAAATGCAACAAGCTATATTCAGTATTAGCCAACATGCAAGAGGATGAACAGGCGGCGAATTTCATTTCGCAACTTGAGCAGCACACGATACTTCTTCAAATGTTCAGACTATATGGACGAGTACAATAAGCAGCAAGACCGACTGAAATCGTTTCTCTCCAAATCTCAGACAAGAGTTAGTAATCTTCAGAAAGCGTTACAATATGTACAATCTGATGAAAGTAGCTGCGAAAAGTCAAGGATGAAATCTTGTCTTACGAATGCAGCAAAAAACATTTCCAGTGTTATTGATATGATACAAAGCGATATACAAAACTATGGTGAAATTGACTTGTGTAGAATTTGTAAAAATGATAGCAATCCACCTAGAGTCGTCAGCAAAAAGTGTGGACACGGATTTTGTTGTATGAATTGCATTCCCAAGTATTTCGAATTTGTAT
The DNA here is from genome assembly GCA_027627225.1 of Congeria kusceri. NCBI lineage: Eukaryota > Metazoa > Mollusca > Bivalvia > Myida > Dreissenidae > Congeria > Congeria kusceri. Next base: position 2,696,820 of record CM051027.1, on the reverse strand, counting down.
ACAATAAGAATTCTGGGCGAATTACGATGAAAACGCCACTTGTCAAATTGGTTCTAGTTATGGTATAATTGGTTAGTATATAGTACAATAACCCATTTCAGTCGGCAGCCAATAGCCCTGGACTAAGCGTAAGCAAAGTCTCGTAGCAGTTGACATTCGACGTTAGGATGGATCAGCCTAATTTTTATACTGTTACTATTGTTGTGATTTTACAAAAGGAAATACATCCCACGATGTCAATTGATGTCAATTGATCTTGATCTTGTTTGCGCTATTTGATTATAGAATGATTTGTTTGCTTTTCTTTCTTTTTTCGCTTATCCTGTGACCGGGGAAATACGAATGAAACCGTATTCCGAATAAAATGGGTTAAATTCTCAGTCTCAATCAAACTGGCTATACAGGATTTACTTTTAAATTGTTGAATATATCTACTATATGCATTCATCAGAAATTCTGAACCGAGACATGGTTACAACAGTGCTGACTTTGGATACACACAGAATTGTCAATATGAGTTGTGTATATTAAGTGATCATGATTGTGGCCAGACATTCCCATGCCTGCAAAAAAGTGAATTACCCATTGGCCATTTTTATGCATTGTTTTCTCTCATTTTCAACCAAAAGTGTTATGGAAGATTTATTCTTCAATTCGCATATGTTTGTATTATAGGGATTGTTGCAAACATTCAGAAAATCTAAACCAAGACAGGCCTATAGCTGTGGTAAGTTGCTGATACACACTAAATTCGTAGTTCTCATGATTATGCGTACTGCTAATTGATGTGAAAAATAAATTGACTGGAGAGAGGTTTACAGTTCTGTTTTCTTTCTGCATGCAGTGATTTTCAAACTCATACCAGAGCTAGGAATTTAACCTAGATCTCCCTCTGCTCGAGAGGCGTTCAGAACCACTCTGATAATATGAATTGAGCAACACTGTATACACAAAAGCTTTTTGTGGTAAGACATGTTCATGCCTGAAAAGTAGCAGAATTTCCAAAATTACCCTTATATACTTTTTAATCACAATCTCCACCCAAAATGTTTTGTAGGATTTACTTTGCAATTCTCAAATATCTATAGTATGGGTATAATTCAACAATTATGCTGAGAGAGATGTAAAATTGCAATATCCTGAGTCAAACAGTGTTTCACAAATTCATGCCAGAGCTGAGACTTGAACTCAGATCTCTTTCTCAATTTTTGCTTGAGAAAGTGTTCTGCATTGAACTATTCTGACTTGATGATTTGTTCGACACTGCAGAGTCAATATGCATTGCTTTTATGTTATTTCCAAAATAACCTGTATATACTATTTTTTCAGCATTCTCATTCCAACATTGTTTTGTCGAGTTGACTTCTAAATTGTTGATTATATCTACTATATGCATTCATCCGAAATTCTGAACCGAGACATGGTTACAACAGTGCTGACTTGTGGATACACACATTTGGGTTAATATGAATACATGATTGTTGTGGCCAGACATTGTCATGCTAGCAAAAAGGCAGAATGTCCATGTTGTTACGTATATAGAATTTTTTTCTCTCATTTTCTGCCACTAACTGTAAATGCAGAATTGATTTCGAAATTGTCAATAATGTCTACTATGGTTCATTTGTGAAAATAAACTGAACCTAGAAACGTGCTGACAAATGTGTGCACCACTACACGCTTTCATCCTTGCAGTTAGTATATATTTGCATGCATGTGTTACGCTTTGGTCGTACAGAAGAACAAAATCGAAATGTACCGTTCATACATTTATTTATAATACACTTCACTGATTCAACAACAATCTGGGACCTGGTCCCACCATTCGCAAAAACTGACAATTAGGCGAGTGTTTGTGATGCTCTAGCCAAGCATCATCGGTTGATTTCCATTGGTATAACACAACACAGCATCGCAAACATTTGCAGCGATCGTTTTTTCCCCGCTAGAAATACTCTTGACCAAACGATACGTCTTTTGCTCCCTCGGCTTTTGAGCGCAACAAAATGCTATTGACAGTCTAAATTCTTCTGATTTGATTTTGGTATCTCCAGCAGAAACCCTATTTTGTACTAGTCAGAATTAGTTCGACATCGACGTAGTACACTACATCAGTATTTGTCACTTTCCAACATTGATCTCGTTGTGAAAATGTAAACTCGACATCTGGATAGAGTTCTTTTATGTACTCTTCTACAGCGCTGTTCCACTCTTCAAGGCTTAACTGTAACATGTGGCGAAAAAAGCAAAGATCTTTCAGTTCAACTGCTAGCATTGTTTTTTACGTGGTGTGTGCTGTATGAAATGTATAGCTATATAACTTTTTTTGCTATCTCATAGGAGTCAAACAAACAAACAACCGCATGCATTTGAACATTTTTATTTAGTCTGTTTTTCACACTTGCAATTGATAGGCACATTGCGGCACGGCCAACAACGATTAAGACGGTTGATTGGCCTCTGGGAACATTTCCCCACGTTAAGAAAGAAGGGCGCACGCTTAGCCTCAGCAGCTTCTGCATCCCAGTCCTCGGTTGGAGTGGCTGTGTTAGTTCTGGCTGTATATGAAACACAACAAGCAAAACATAGTTATTGCATATAAACATTCATGTATGCAACATTAATTTGCTACAGTAACATACAATGACACACAAAGCAACACAACTTACTTTGCAATTGCGACAGCTCGATTTCTGCATCCCATTCCTTGATCACAGGTACTCTGAAAGTAGTGACTGGAGTGTTGAGGCTTGCGTTGTATGACATGTTGCTCTTTCAGTTGCTAGCTCAAGAATGATTTGACTTTGCATTGACTCGGCGCCTTATATGCTCGGCGACTGCGTGAGAGACACTAAGCCGAAGCTGTTGTCATTGGAATGACTAAACAAAACTTTCAGCGTTTTACTGGCAGTATTGTATTCTGCGCTTACGAAAGTGAACTTAGTTTGTTTTAAGCGCTGTATTTCTTCCTGAAGCGTTGTTGAGTCATCTTGTTGTGAGACTAGATCTGTTTTCTCACGAATGTTTCGCATGCGAAATGAATCCAAAACTCTGTAACACATTTTGGTACGAGACTCTGTAACACATTTTGGTACGAGACTTTGACCATATCTCTTTACTAAACATGAAGCTAGTTTTTCCATAGTATGTTTGGAGTATTTCAGCACTCCAGTTGAACCAAGAGCGTATGTCAAAAAATAACTTGTAGCTCCCATATCTGTACTGCATGCGATTGAAAAATAAATATGACACTGATGCACTTCATTGCCGTATATATATCTTCGTAGTTGGTTTGTTCGCATATCAGAAAATGAGCACCGTTGCTTTGAGAGTTTTGAAACTTCAATCTTATATACTGAATGTACTCAGATTTTGAGCAGTAAATGAATACTTGCTTCAGATCTTGTTGCGTGAAGTCAACAGGCAAAACAGTTGTTTCGTTCGTAACAATGTAACACGATGACTCCAATCCATAGTTTTGATTGATGTAAGTTGCTGACAGTTCGGGCTTGTTTGGTAAGTGTTTGTTGTGTATGATCGAATGCAGTTCGCAATCGCTCTTCTTTTCACTGCAACGAGCCATGTCTGTAATAGAAAATCACACGTTTTTAACATGAGCTTAATAATAAACCAAATGGTATAACTAGCCATATCATCAACTGAATTTGTCTCATTTGCAATCTGACAACCGAAGCGACAACATGTATCTCAGAACATTGTGTGAAGAGTTCTTTCGCGATAAACGAAATTTCAATGCTAATGGTCACCAGAAAAAGTACATGTTTAGCGTACATGGTCACAGATGCAGAGGGACTGCGTTTTAGCTCTAACGAACAGACCGTACGACTACTTGAATTACGTACCAATTCTGGACCATGTGTTTCTCGACGAACCAACACTAGCTGCGTTTGAAAGATATGTCGACTTGATGTTTTCCTCCGATGACCAGACTGACATGTGCTACTTCAAAATATTGAAAAAGCTGATACCAGAACAATTCGCAGCTCTACAGGAGCGCATTAAGAAGGGCAGATACCTGCAGTCGTCTCCAACCGAGAAGTACAGACTGCCGATATGCATTATACCAGTGTTGGAGTTGCACGGCATCGAGGATTTCAGCAAATGCTATACCGTGAAATCCACTAGCCTGTCCTTGTGAAGAACGCAGATACGACTGAAACTCAACAGCTACTTTCGAGCAGTAATGACATTGCTCGGCTGTTCAGAAAACGATATCATATAGATTTTGGTGAGAAAAGGAGTGCTACCGTGTACACACTTTCAGCTGATTAGCACTCAGAAAGAGCTCACAATTTGACTCAAGATTGTGAAAAGCTGTGGTGGAATATACGAAGCGCTGAAACCGAGCATTGAACTGGCAGAGCAGAAGGCCAGCTTTGACGCACTGAGACCAAAGTACGGTTATCCACATTCGAACTTGTGCCAAGCGTTAGAGTTTTTTTCGCAACGCATCCTCTGTACAGACAGCACATAAACAGTCTTTGTGTAAAAACGGAGCTGATCGACGGTGGAAAAGGAAGACTCGACAATGCTATACCTAATCGCAAACGTAAAATTGTTGAGCATTCTTAAAATCAAACGAGTCTCTCAAAAGAGATGCTAGGTCAAACAAAAGAACACAAGTGGACAGAAATACTTGGTTCTGTTGAGAGGGCAGTTTTGGACGTGTTTCCAGAGCAGAAAGAGATTCTCAGTATGCCGACCGATTTGACAGTCGTGAACGAAGAAATTGTGGAAACTGAAAACCCAGAACCGGTACGCGAAGATCCAATGCCATTAAGCGACATCTTACTAGAGGATCCATGTAAAGTGTATTTCATAACAGAGTCGCAGAACGATGAACAAGAAGATATACTCTCGCAAGCGGTTCGTACTTGCATTCCCAACATTTACGTTCCGCCTCACTTTCTGACATTTTGTGTTCAGAAGGAATTGCTGACCAACGGTCTCATTATGTACATACCTGACAATCTTTCGATGTAACTGGTTTGTGAGGAATTCATTATATAGGTACGATGTGTGTTTATGTAGTATAAATAAATTACCAACAATGTTGCATTTCATATTATTTGCCGTGTTTGTTTCTCTTTGTAGTTGTAATGACAACTGCTTCAAAAAGTCATCAGAAAGCGAACTGGTGATAGTTAATGGATCGTTCACAGTTGTTTCGTACGACGAAGCGCTAGGCAAAATTGACACAATCACATCTATTCCGGAGAAAACGCACGCTAGTCAGTATGATATTCTCGAAGCTATCAGAAGGGTAACAACGAGTGCATTGGGCGTGAGTGACGATTATTTGACAATTCGCAATTTCAGAAACAAGTTGTGTTTTCAAACCAAAGGCAAACTGTTTCTAAATCTGACTGAAAACATACGTATTAAGCTAAACACTGAGCAGTATATGCGATTCTTGGTACCCGATGAAACACCAAACCATGTTGCTTATATCGACAAACGCGGAGCAGATGATTTACACAATAATATCAGCGATAACGTAACTCATAATCCACTAGAAGATATTGGCGCCACTACAGTAGCAAATGAAAGTGCTGAAGGTTCGAAACAGTCAAATAAATGACATGATGCTCATTAATGCCACTGCAAATGCTACATCCTCAGATGCTATCAATAATGGGGATAAAATATCGGTCTTTACTATACTAGCAATTTTTGCGATATTACTAGGTTTGGTGGCGTATGTGTTAAATGTTGTAAAAGAACGACGTACCGAACATTCATAACAGAGTCGCAGAACGATGAACAAGAAGACATACTGTCGCAAGCGGTTCGTATTTGCATTCCCAACATTTACGTTCCGCCTCACTTTCTGACATTGTGTGTTCAGAAGGAATTGCTGACCAACGGTCTCATTATGTACATACCTCCATGCGAATCGACTAATACGGCGCTGTTGAAAGCTGATAAAGTTTGTGACCGTACCTTCTTTCGAACCACCTTCGTACAAACAATGTGCATTCAACAAAAACGAAGGAGCATCGGTAACATCGCATAAAACCTGTTTCTTGGTGAAGGAAGATGGTCAATGCTCGCCAGCAGCACTACGCACAGAAGATGATTTCAATAACGCTTTCAACTATCTCATTACCAGATCGCAGGATACTACAGTCAATGTGATAACTAAAGACTCGCTGTTCAAAATCGGCATTCTAAACGAAACGCTCGACCTAAACGATTACGCCTTGGTGTTTTCACGAGTGTCATATGATGAGAATACAACGTGCTTGTACATCGACGTGAGTGCAAAAGCTATATCCTATAAGAGATGTACAACGAAACAAACTCTGTGTCAAATTCAAGAGCCTGATAAGCAGTTACATTTACCCAATAATGATGAATCTCACATTAACAGCGTTTGGATCGTGTTTGCTGCACTTTCATGCGTGATTGTTTCTTTGGTCATTGTTGTACTACTGCTGTATGGTTTGCATAGACTTCACAATCGATGTTTTGAAAATACTGTGCCAACAAATAACGCATAACTGTTGAAAAATATATTCATATAACCCATTTCAGTTGGTGTCATGATGTTGAAAATGTTAAGTTGTGAATTTGTGGCTGCGATGATTGCCAATTATTTGCAAGAAAAGCAGTTTGATGACACCAATGACACTTTTTGTGATGTAGTTGAATGTGTGGTGTTGCTTGTGGACAGAAGTGTAACTCAGCATGTTGTTACAAAGGATGATTTGGAGAAAGCTTGTTTTGACTATTTTGGCGAATTGTTGATGCAAACACACTGAAATCAACTGTCCATCCAAAACATTATATTTTCAACCGAAACTCAAATTCGGGTTTTGGCTCATTTTCTGGATGAAATAACACATACGACTCAGATGTTTCAGATTTGTGATCGCGAAAACGTTTCACCCGAGGCTTTTCTGTGGTTGTTATGCTCATATGTTTCGATATGATTTCCCATAGCCGTTTCGCAGCATCTCTTTCTTGTTATTCCATTGCTTTTTTCGGATGCGTTCTCCGCATTTCAGTTTGCGATGAACTGCTGGTTTAAGTATTTTGACAATTTCGCTTTTTATGGCTTGTTGCTCAGTCTCTGGGACAAAGAAACAAAAATCGATCCAAAAGCTATTGAAGTGGTTTGATATGTGACAACGGACTACGTTAGTTATAGCTATTTGCTGTATGTTACATGTTTCGTTACAAAATAATTATATATAAGTCACACATAAAGCGTAGATTGCATTTGTTCATGTTTGCGACTATCTTTCTGCTCATATTACTGACTCGCTTGATAATTAACGAAAGAAAACCAGTCGAGATTTGGGACCGTGTACAAAGTAGTGTTGACAAGAAGAAGAAGCCATGCTCGTTTTAACATTCATTTCGGTATTCTATCTGCAACAACTCCACTGGTGGTTGTCGACTAGACAGATACGCAACGAATGCAATGAAGCGATAGAAAAACTCATTGTGGCGTTTCGAGACGATGAGTTGCTGTTATCGACTACCAAATAACATTTGATGTTGAGACAGATGTTGTTTTACAAGTGACACAATAAAACAACTTTTGTGAAATGTATTGAGGTGTCTGTTGTGACTGAATTGTAGCAAAATAAACACACTAGCTTACTGTTGGTCCATTTTATTTTGTAAATCAGGACATTACATTTTCTTCTCTGCACTTTCGACTCAAGCTTCTACTGAACACCTTGGTAAAGCTTCTCTTTCTAGATCAGGCACGTTTTCCATCGATTTTGCTCGGTTCGTAGTTGGACTGAGGTTGCAGATTTTCCTTAGACACGTTTTCTCTTCTAATCAGCTCGTTATCATAAGCGTTTTTATTGTGAAATGTAAGCAGTTGTGGTATACGTTTTAAAAACATCACCACCTCTTCCATGCCTAGGTACTCAGCGAGTTCAATCATATTGACCAAGCTAGCGATGGATTGCCAGTCCGAGTAATCTTGCGTGAGACCGTTGCATTGATAGTCAGACAAGTTCATGAGAATTTCAAACACGTTCATCAATTCTTGAACGCTGTACTTGGTAATATGAGATGGTTTGTCTTAAGATTGGTGAACGATTGCTGCTGGATAAGACCTTTGTTCTTCGCCCACGAAAAATACAACCCTGTCTTTGCTTTTTTTAAGCGATTGAATTAGCTTCGAAGTGATTTGTATGCCAACATCGTACTTTGGTGAACAAGCGATTCATGGCCTCGGTGTCAGTGACACGATTAATATCTTTAACGTTTACTGTTGACATGGTTTGTGCGATTTAAGCGTTTCTACTAAAAGCTATCCTTAAATTGATATTTTTTGTGACTTATCTTTCATCGCAACTTGCCGAAACGTATCTTGTGATTGCCAAGGCAGTTGAACATCCACAGAAAGTCGTGTTTCTTTTTCAACTGGGCATCACCCCCTATCGTATTCATCATAACCAGGAAAACGTAAACGCCTAAAAGCGAGTAAGGACAGAGCGATGTGTTTCTCGAATGCTTATATGTATCATATATGAACTTGATGTACGCAGAATTGTTTACAGTACTTTCGTCAAACAGAGAGAATAAATTATAAGCTTTCAGTCTGTTATAACCGCACATTGGATCCCCGAACACTGAATCAAAATGACTTGTAATTTCGCTAGGGGTCAAATTCCTAAACAACGACATTCGTTCATCGTCCTTAAATTCATTTAGAATCATAGTGACACACGTTTGAATGCCACACCCAAGTTTAGAGTTTACGTCTACTAGCTTGATTTCAAACGTGCGTATTTGCTCTTCGTATTCTATTATGTACTGATAAATGCAAAGTGAACATTCTTTGTGTTGACGAGAGTACATGGGTGAAAACAAGCATGTGTTTTGTGCTAACTGTTCGTCTTCGTCAAATAAAACCTCGTCGACCTCCATTGATAACGCAACACGTGTATTACAGTTAAACAAATTATTGCCACCACATATACCAAAAAAAAACAAAAAAAAATGCAGCGTAATCATACAATATTGCAACAACGTAGTCATTGTTCATCATCGCTGAGTTCCAATTCACTGAGTATGGTGTTCTCCTTTATGGCTTTCTTGACAGCTTTCTTTCCACCAGATTTGCGTTTTCTCTTGGCAGTCAGAACATTCATGATTTGCTCTTCGTCATCGTTGAGCGTATCTGGCATTTCTGAATCGGAGATATCGATGTTGGTGTAGTATCGCTTTTCCTGAACCTTGGAAGTTTTTATTCGTTCCATCAATGCGAAAATGTCTTTGTCTTCACTAGAACTGTTTTCAAGCATGTCGTTGAACACATTGATCGGAATCATGTTGAATACGTTAGAGCTCACAGTTTTCACCACATCATCTCTCAGATTTCTTGTTTTTTGATACCCTTAATGAGATGCTGTGTTCTAATTTTGAGACTCTTGTATTGTGCGAGTTTCGCGTCAATCTGTCTCAGCTTCGCAGAAAGGTCTTCCATCTTCAACTTATCGTTCGGCGACAAGAAGACACCAGGCTCAACTTCAGAAACAATATCGCACTTCACACCGTGTTTCAGTATACTGTTAGTGAACTCCTGAATGCGTTCTCGGTTTTGCATTTTCCTACCGTAGCTTGAATTCAGCTGCTGTTGTGTCATTGTAGTAAGTGTTTGTGAGTGTGCTTGATATGACTCGCACATGTTATATATATACAGAAAAATACAAATACTTCTATTTGTTCATCAATGGTTTGAACAATCGTATGTAGTACGCCTCTTTTGCTTTACGCACATACTTGTCTCGCTCAGTCTCCAATAGAAATACAGTGTAGCGCTCTTTCACGTCGCACAAGTGCTTCCCACATTCAATCAAATGATCGGTCGCTCGACACAAATGTTGTTCTGTGCGAATGTGAGAGTTATGCGTATGAATGCGTCGCCTTAGATTAACAGTTTCTCCGATGTACTCACCGCTACATAAAGTGCAGCGCTCGCTGTTGCATGGTTGAACCTTGTATTCCATCAAAACGAAATATTGTCAAATTGTGTGTAAAATGTTTTTATACAACTTTCATTCGCATTTCCCCGGTCACAGGATAAGCGAACAAAATATAAAAGCAAACAAATTATTCTACAAGCATGAAGCACAAACTAGATCAATTGACATTGTGGGATGTATTTCCTCTTTTGTAAAATCACAATAATAGTAACAGTGTAAAAATAAGGTTGATCTATCCTAAAGTCGAATGTCAGTTGCTAGACTTTGATATACAAACGTTATGATCAGCTGGCACGCTGAAAACGATTGCTTGCTCGTCCATACCAAACGTAATATCGAAACTCGAACATGTAAGAAGATTCCAATGCTTGAGATGTATAGTCTTCGTAGCATTTGCGAAACAAAACTCAACTGTCAATTCGAATTTGAAAATGTTTTTGTCTTCGGCATAGTCAAACACGGTCTCGAATATACTTTCCAGCAGTTCTTGCTCATTGAAAGAAGCGCTGATATCTTTGCGTATGTGTACTGAACATTCTTTCAGCATTGCTCTCGCTAACCTCCAAAGTGTACATTTCGTGAATAGAATTCATTGTGTGATATGATAAACAGAAACAAGCAAGGTTGATATAGCTAAACATTTATAACGCTTTCTTTCTGTCGGGCAATGCTATGCAATGCAAATATGAAACAAAATGCAATCACCACAAGCAAAATAAATCCACCAACGCTAACGGCGACAGTCTCCCAATATGTTAGTGTTCTAAGTCCCGATTTGCTGTTGCTAAATACCACCTCGCAAAGCATCAGTCGGTTTGTGCACTTTTCTTCTGAAATAGTCTTAGCTCGCATATCAACGTACTGCATTCCTGTTCGCGGTTCGTTTCTTCGTTTTCCAATCTCACAATAAAGTGGTCGCTTGTTGCAAGACTGTCTTCTATGTTCTTGATTCGAAACTTGGCATCTGTCCTATTTTACGCAATGTTCTGAGTGATGCTAACTAAATACGATACTACGTTGAAATTGCCTTCTTTCGCTATTAACACTGCGTTTGTTTGCATATCGCATTCGTCCACCTGGTATTTTCTCTTGAATAACGACATGCATTTGCTCTCAACCGTTTCGCCATCTTTGGTGCTGTACACGATGAGTTGATATGATGAGGCATTTTCCGAGAGAATAACTTCGTTACTCACTTGTTTTAATATTTGAGTGTGTAACTCATTTGATGTATCTTAACGTTCGTCGATAATCAACGCCTTATAGTTTTTAATTTGATAAGGATGCGTGGCTGAATAAACCATAAATGTTGATTCCAATTTGGTAAAATAGCACCGATCGTTGTGATCTTTACCTATAGTAGTAGAATGATTGCAGGTAAGGCAGTAGCAGTTTTGCAGTCCGTAAGTAGATATTTCTGCAACACCACTCTCGTTGCGAGCGATTTTGTTTTTATGTCTGTTTAGATTATTTTGTATAGCGTTCAATTGTTGGACAGCAATTGCATCGTTTGGAATCGGTAGATCATCGTTTGTTTTATTCACGTTGACCCTAAGATGCGACAGATCGAAAACTGGAACATTGTCGTCTGTCTCCTGTCTTTCTAAATCCTCTTGTCTCTCTAAGTCATCATCAGGATAATCTTCGCTTTCCAAGCTGTTTAACTTGTTTGTTGGGCCTTCTATTTCGCGATTTACTTGTTCATTAGTGTCTCGTATGATTATGTATCTGTGAGGAATCATTTTAATATCGACATTTTTGGTGGGTTTATATAGTTCCAAGTGCGACATTTTTTCCTTAATCAGTGCCTCTTTGATGGTTGTAAAAGCGTTATGTAATCTCCAGACTCGTTGTCCGCCTACATTTGCTTCACACCATGTACCTAACGATGAGCACAAGTTATTGTTAAATCTAATGATGGCCTGACCATGTATACCATTTGCACAAATTTCACTCCCATCATATGTCAATGAAACATTATACGTTAACAATGGTATCCACGCGTACGTTGAAATCTCAGTATACACCGATTCCACAGGTTCGCTAATTGTAGAGTATGTTTTCGGTTCAATTGTCAAACGCACCACTAGACTCGGTTTTTCGTATGTAAAAAAATTGCTATTCGCTTTAAAACAGTATACTACGCCATACTCCGGTCTCGAATACGCCTCTCTCTTATTCGGACATCTAGATAAGCCGATGGATTTACATCTTGCTTCTAACTCCTATGCCTCGAAACCCAACTCTGGTTTGTTTATCCATTTGTTAAAAAAGCGCAAATTGAGTTTAACGTCATCATAGAATAACAGATAATCATAGGTTACGTTTACCAAAACGTAGAAAGAGCCGTTGGTAACATCAATCGATCTGTTGTGTAACGGCTTAAAACATTGCGAGTCATAAAAGTTCGGATTAATAGCACCTAATGCATTTGTTTGTACCGCTAAAGCGAGAAACAGGGCAACGATGGACATAAAGTCATACATGAAGAATGTTTGATGCATTTGTCAATCGATTAGAACTGGTTCATATATAAGTATTTATCCTTTGCAAAATGAATAATCTAACTATACAGTGTTATGTCAACGAACCAGGCTGCCGCGAACACTACAAAAGTCCCCATACGGTTGAATTGGAGAAGTTTCTCTTGAACATTGTCTGCATTCCAGATGAAAACGATCAAATAGAGACACGTCTATCGAGTGAGAACCTTGTTAGGCAGAGAGAAATACATTCCAAAAAGATTAATATGAACTGTCGCGAATACACAATCGGTGAAATTTGCCAGAAGTTGCGAAACAACATTGGTGTAATTTTGGATACGCGACCGCGAAATCCGAAGTTCAGTACCTTGTACAAAACGATAGGTTCTCTTCAGGCGTGGAGTGAACGGACTAATGAAACAATATCTAACATACAGTTAGCAAAAGCAGGGTTTTATTTTGATCAGTGTTACAAATGCCTGAAGTGTTTTCACTGTTCAGTTAGTTTGCAATCATGTGGTACACAAAAAGACATTTAGGAAGAGCACGCAGAATTATTTCCATTTTGTGCTCATGTACGACAATACCAGGGAGATGAGTTCATTCAAAATGTACTCAAGCAATCCTATGTGGCAAATGTACAAAGCGACTCAAATGAAAAGTATGTTATAGACTCATTCAATTCAAACAATAGGTCTTGAGAAACACGAAGTCGGATGTTCGTTTGATGTAAGTAGTTTGCTCGAGGAGAATAATTGCCTTCGTAGCAATATATTGTGCGTGTGTTTGGAGGAGCAGTGTTCAATAATCATCGTGCCTTGTTCTCATTACGCGGTTTGCGCCCAATGCGTTGCTGCGCTAGAGCGATGTCCTCTGTGTAGATCACATATCCAAGGGACAATAAGGTCACAAATGGTTTGACATTAACCTTCGGAAACATATTAAAGTGTAACATGATCATATGGATGTAGACACTAGACAACTTATTTTGAAGCAGATCAACAACTATGCAAGACGCAAGGCTGCGATGGAACCAACAAAAACGATAATGGCTATTTTCGATAAAATAGTTGAGTTGGTTGTTGGTAACACCAGTATAGGCAAAATCAAGATTCAGCACGCACTCATCGACTGTTGTACCTCAAGAAATACTTTCTCGGTTTGGTCGTTCCTGATCACTGATTGTACGAAACATACTCTGAACGTTCTAGCTACGAAAGCGAATCTGTGCAGATTTGACTTATTCTTTAGTTTCACGCACAATGAAAGCTGGATCGTTGGTGTAATAGATTCCCATGGTGTTGAGAAGCCAAAAGATGTTGTCAAAGCAGTACTTGACACTGAACATGTTGCTGAAATGTACAGCTCAAAAGCGCCGAATCGATATAATCATCGTATTGCTATAACTGGTATTGCATCGAATCGTCTATGCTAATGCGTAAATAAAATGTTTGCACTATACTGGTTTACTTGTTTTCTATACAAACAACTCAGAAAACAATTAACACACAAACACGTTTCAATTGATTCATTTGTATGTATGTAAAGTGTCGTCCCGGATTAGCCTGTGCGGAAACAGCAAATCAAACACAAAAGGGCACACAGGACACAACTGTCGATGCCGAAGTTTCACATCTCCTTTTCCAAAGTCCCAGAGGTGTGTATGGCAAAACACGCATCGAATGCAATGAAACAAATTGTCGTAGATGAAGCCTTGGCTAGCCATGTCTTCCTTTGAGACGTTAGGTTCTGATGGCCAATCTTCAAACGTTTTGAGTCTCTGGTTTAAATCACGATACTGGAAATACAACTCTCTTGACGGGAAAGCCATGATTGCAAACAGTGTCTAACATTTGCACGATTAGCTGATATATATCAACAATTTTGTAATATCTACTTGCGAACAATACCACATGTTTGCAAAACAGTCTCTGGCAATTGTTTCAAACATTCAGCGTAGCAACTAAACAAAGCAATCACAAGTGGGCATATTGACAAGCACTCTTGAGATGTTCTACCACATAAATCACAACGTGTTTCATCTTGTTCATGATACAATGTGCTGTACTTTATGATCCGTTTTGCACATCGGCATTGTGAAATACGTTTTGCTACTTCGCGCCTTTCGCGCGTGCGAAGAATTAGTTTGTAGCGTTGATACTTTGTTTTGGTTTTGCTCACAAACATGACATCTACATACAAACCAAAATAATTGTCTTTCTGATCATATCTGGTTTCTTGGTCTAAATTTGGGTCAGCTCACCTCATTTTGCTGTAATGACTTACATCACTGTGTATCTAGCACAGTTACAGTTTGAGCACCTATACCGAATTGCTGCAAAACCATATGTCTCAAATGTTTGAACGTTTTCGGTATGATCATCAACATTGTAGCATTGACATATTTTGTAGCATTTTTGGTCAGATTCTTCTTCCACAATACCATAGTTGTTTCTGCGATATTGGTTTTCATATTTGTTTTCCAAGTACCTTTCGAAGAGTCATCGTCAGAAAAGTAGATACGGTTGGTTTCTTCTTCATACTTTTCATCCAAAAAACGTTCGTATGATTCCAGAAACATATTTTCTACGATATCGATGTCATTGTATTTGCAACCCAAACACGTGTTTCTATCATGATTGTTGGAATCATTTTCAATACTGCAATCACTATCATCGTTTGTTTCATGATAATTTGTGTGCTTTTGGTCTCTTTTGGCATTCCGTAGAGTTTTTCTACGTTTTGATAGTTGCCTTCTCTTACGTTTTTAAACAGCTTTTTGATGCTGCTTTGCAATTTGTTTTTGATTCGATTTGCAACGCTTGTTTTTCATGATTTTCGGTTCGTTTGTTTTTTAACACACTACAATAATCACTACAATAATCGTCATAGTCATCTTCATAAATGTGGTCATGTTTTGTTTGAAACCATCTGCAGATAGCGCATCGATTATTGTCATGAATTTCGCTATTTTCACTGTCATATCCTTCTTCCATTCTGCCAAAACAAATCCCCATTGCGACTGAACGGTTTAACGCTGAATGAGACAGTATATATCCTGAAATGGCTGAAAACGTAATAATTTTCCCGATAGAAAATCGACACCCGGCAATTCACAACACCGCCCACCCCCCCCCCATAGAAAGGTGAAAGGCCAAGCTATTAACAAATGTTATTTATTCTTTAGTAAAATAGTACTAGCCATAACAAATCAACTTCTCGTATCAGTTTTGACATAAAAGCCAACATGATTTTGCGCATATTTCTATCGATACGCCATTTTTTTTAAACCGGAAGTGACGTATATTATTCCCAACGCGTTAATTGCTTTATATATAGACTGTACAAATTACTTCAAAACTCGCGTTATTTCATTAAGTTACAATAACCTGATACATAATTTATAGTAAGTAGGATGTGTCAGATAAATGTAGGTTGTAAAAGCATATTATAATGTAAGTATTTGGTAACATTTGATAAAAATAGACTACACATAGTCCTCACTTGCTTCGTCTTAGACATCTGCTATAGGGATAGTTTACTTAGTACCACTTTGTATTATCAACCTGTCAGTAATCTTAACTACCAGACAAATGATAAAAATAGTTTATCTTTGAGATCAATGGAAATGGATCCTTAGTAGTCTGTGCTTCCTGCTGTCACCACGACCGAGATCATAAACTGTATGGCCCCGACAAACAACGATGACAATATCCTGTGTATTCCTACACAATAACGTGTCAAAAGTAATATGATGGTTGATAGGTTTACGAATCATAATTATACTGGACTTAGACGTAATCTGATTTGTTGCAGTAGTTCAGCCTTATGCATTGGCAATTTAAATTCAACTATCTTTATAATCAAACAGTAAAAATGCAGCGTTTTGTTGTATACATAGTCAAAAGAAAAGAAAATTCAACAGCATTTTTCATGTCGTGTTTTAATGTTTTTCAAAGCCCTATTACTGATTTCAATACAAATGTTGTAGATAATTCAGATTTGTGGCTCGTCCGTCTAATAAAATTGTACAGGATTGTAAAGGACGATGTTAATATAATAAGATACAGCCTGTTGCTGCAACATTGACTTTATTAAATATGAGAAAATAGTATATCCAAAAAATGTTTCACTATACCGATTATAGATATACTGAACATATATTGAAAGCAATATTATGATAATCTGCAGTATGCAAGTATTTTTTGAAAACTAGAGTAACGCATAAAAATAAAACAATACATAAATTGTCGGCATGTATGTGCATTAGCATATCACATGCTTTTTTAATGTCAAACATCATGAAATGGATATGTTTTTTTTAAGTAAAAAGCATGACAAAGTGAAAAAGACACATAAATACTTCACATTCATAAACTTTTTCCGCAAGAACAGATTTCTTTTGTAGATGCTAATAATTATAGTTATTACACTTAGAAAACTGTGAAAGCGTTCTCGCACATTTGTAAGAGAGGTATCCCATTATCAGCACAACATCCTGTTTGTCACATGACATAATAAGGGGTCGTGTACAAACTGTCATTCATTCAAGGCATGATGACACATCGACTGTGAAAACTCTCATCTTGAATATAGTTGAAAGTGAAATATGCAACGGGTAAATAACAATCGGTTAAAAATAAAATAATGTGGAGCGTCGTGAGAAAACCGGACTTAATGCACGTGCGTAAAGTGTCGTCCCGGATTAGCCTGTGCAGTCTCAACGCGGCTCAAATATAAATGAGCAACATAAACAACAAAGAGGAATAACTACCAAACATACGATTGTGATCTGTCTGAAAAGTGATGGGAGTTTTCTATTTTAAATCGTACTTCTGTATTATTATACTTGTATGGAAATATAAAAGAATCAAAATAATTATGGATAAGCTAGATTGACGATCAACGAAAAGGTAAGTAATAAAAATTGGCATAATCTACTAATACATGACGCATGTGCTAATTGTCATTTACTCGTCCCGCAGGACGTTGTTTAAATACAATACAATTCATTTTTAATAGCTGTTGTGACATGTTAAAAGCAAGCACAACGACTTACAATACTTAAAAGCAAAATATTGTCATAAAGTAATTGTTAAAATGCCATTTTTTAAAAAGAAATTTAGTAAGTAATAATGGCGACCTGTTTTATTAACGGAGCGGTGGGATTTAACTACGTCATCAAGAAAATGGCGGCGGAAATTACCGAGCGGCGTACGGAAATACCGATGAACAAAATCATCGTTTGTAAGCATCAAACTAATAATTTTCAAATTTTACATAAGCAACATTGTAATCTACGGACTTTTATCTAACAAATATCAAAAGTATGTCAGAACATGGCAGTTCACCTTTAATATATTAAATGCAATAGTATTGTAAGTGTTAAAATGTTCAACTCCAAAATACATTTCCTACATAACATTCTTAAAATGATCTTACGGTCCACAATTTTGATCTTTGTGCATGAAATACACAATGTCGATGCTGTCAGGCCCGATGCAGAAAATGGGTCCCCGCAATTCGGTTCGGTGGCGCTGCTACAGAAGTAGCAGTTTATTGCATCCGCATCCGCAAAACAGCGAAAGTATAATTCACGTCATGCTATTATTCCACAGATATTTGGAAATATTCCCATTTATAGCGATTGTGAAAATAACCCAATTGAGGCGCGTCGTGGGAAAACCGGACTTAATACATGTGCGTAAATCCGCACAGGCTAATCCAGGACGGCACTTTCCGCTTTAATGGTATTTTCTGTTTCAATGAAGTCTCTTCTAAACATAAATCCACCGCGCCTCCATTAAGCTATTAATTCTTAAAATCGCAAAATTAACTTAAAGAGCCTACGTTTACGAAAATATGGTCACCCATTGCAATGCAAATGGCATTAATAATAGTGTACGCGTAATAATATAATATAGAAGCGTATGATACAAAGATATCAAATCTTATAAATTAATGATAATAAAAGAATCAATCATATATTACATTATACATGATGTATTTAGTACAATGCTATTGGTTTAAATTAATAGAAATATATACAACCATCTACTTTATTTTGCAAGCCATGTACATACACCGGCATGTAAGTAATAAAACGTAAACGATATATTATAGCATAAAAAGTCTTCTCTCAGTCTGTTATAGGGGTGTATTAACAAACAAAACGTGGTCGGTTATCGTCAAAAAAGGTTTTTTATTCAATAGACACGCGCCAATAATAACCGACCTTTACCTATGCGTGAACCGACCCTCCTTGTTACTATTGTCCATTATTAAACTCTTGGAAGTTCGTTCGTTTGGTCGATATCAATAGCACACGATATTACGGTTAATCCACCCGATTCTGTTTTATTAGCTGCTACTAGTACAAAGTTATTAGACGTATTAGTCCGCTACTAGCACTAACAGAAGGAGCCTTTTCATCCTACGGTAAATTTCTGTTAGTGCTACTAACACTAACAAAAGATGGTGTCGCTAACTAAAGATGTTTGTTTTGGTCTACGGTCGTCTATACCGTCAATGATTATACGGAAACGTCCGATCGATGTCGAATAAAGAAGCTCTTAATTAAGAGGCAGATTAAAACTAGAAACGTTTTCACGCGATAAAACTTGTTAAGTTAAAATATCTCGCAGTTTATTACAGGTAAACGGCTGGTGCTTTTGTTAAAATGTGTCGATGTTTGTTAACAGGTAAATACACAGTTATTTCTCAACATAATTCGTAGCCTTGGTCGTCGTTGAATTCATGTATACACATTTAATTTGTAATCAGATTTCGCGAGCCTCGCCAGAACTGGAAGAATTATTGTAAATTGTACAGTCTAGTATTTTTTTATAATGGCTAAATTATTGGTAGAGTATCAAAAACTCGTCCGAGCTATACTGACCAATGCGTCACAAGCAATGTGTGTAGCATGTTTTGCTGGCGAAATGTATAATGAAATTTAATGAGAATAAATCTTATTCAAAACAGTTATCTCATTAGGACCCCGCTAATTTTTATAGGGTGCCCTATAATAATAACACTGTCTGTCCATCCGTCCACATTTGTCATGGATTTCCTTCATAACTTCAAAAGCATTTAAGATAAATCTCATTATGGAGAGTGCAGTGCACAAAAATCATTACTCAACACTTAAAAATTCTTGAGTTATCGCCCATTGTTAATTTGTCGTACTCATTTGCCTGGAGCATAACTTTTACAACTATAAGAGGTATTAACTTGAAACTTCATAGGTGGATATATCTCATTAAGGAAAATTGAGTACTCAAGACCCTTTACTCTGCACTTCATAATTTTGGAGTTATTGCCCTTTTTCATACTTTATTTTTGGAACGGAATATATAGAGAAAATTCCACGTAAAGACAACTCCTACAGTTTCGATAGGATTTTCTTGAAACTTGATTTTATTGGTGAGGTAAATATGTAGTTTTGCAGAAAAGGATTAACATTTTCTTCTTTATTTGCAAGTTATGTTCCTTTTATTATTGCTCCTGTATAGAATATATAGGGAACATTCCTTATGAACTCAACTCTTCTTACATTATTCAACGGATTTTCTTGAAAAGATTCTTCATTGTTGAGAGTAATGTGTTGTGAGTACATGTAAAGATGGGTTTTTAGCTCACCCGAGCACAAAGTGCTCGGTGAGCTATTGGTATAGGGGACCTCTTCGGCGTCGTCTATCTTCCGTCGTCCGTACGCTGTCAACAATTTGGACCGTTATCGCGATAAAGGCTACATTTTTTATTCAATCTTGACCTAACTTGTACAGTTTGTGTATGACCATAAAATCTCGGATGGGATTGTTATTGAGTCAGATCACACCAGAAAAACCAGAGTTGTTGCCCCTTTTTCATGCAAAAATGCCCTTTTCCAACGTATAGACTTTATTTTCCATCCAATCTTAACCAAACTTTCACAATTTGTGTATGACCGTCAGATCCCAACAGACCCAAAAAGGGCCAGATTGTGTTTCAAACACCAGAGTTATTGCCATATTATTCAAAAATATACAAAAATGGACATTATTCAGGATAGAGACTTCATTTTTGATCCAATCTTCACCTATCTTGCACAGTTTGTCTATTACCATGAGATTACAGTTATAGTCGAATAAAAGAAAGCTCGGACCAGAAACACCAGAGGTATTGCCCTTTGTGAAAAAATATGCAGAAATGGACATTATTCAGGATAGAAACGTAATTTTTCATCCAATCTTCATAAATCTTGCACAGTTTGTCGATGCACATTAAATTAAAAGTGAAGTTGACTGTAAGCAAGATCGGACCAGAAACACCAGAGTTATTTCCCTTTGTGAATTTTTTTTATAAAAATGGACATTATTATGTATAGAGACTTCATTTTTCATCCAATCTTCACCAATTGTGTACAGTTTGTCTATGAACGTAAGACTACAGATGAAGTCAAATAAAAGTATGATCAGGCCTGAAACACCAGAGTTATTGCCCCTTTTGTTTGGAAAAAAAACATCAACAAGTTATCAATGATTGGCTTGCACACACGATTTTTGATTCAATGTTGATCAAACTTACACAGTTTGCACATGAGCATAAAAATTGATTGATAAAATTTGATTTCCAAAAGTTGCAACACTTGCATGCAGTTATTTGTACATGCAACATTGATGTCTTCAGAGCCTGCATTAATATCATTTATCATCATTAGACAGAAAATTTTCAAAGAAAAAGCAAAACTTGACCTTATAGCACAGCCATTGCAATTATCGCATAACAATTAGTTCTCCAAAACTGTTTGCGAAAAAGACATAAAAATCTACTGTTTCTGCATTTTCCAGAATTGTCAATGACTTAATGAAAATGAGTCATGTAAGAATATCGAGAAAAATGATTTGAGAACCATTAGCAAAAAAAACGCACATCCACTACCCAACTCGTACTTTAGTTAACCCATTGCACTAACCGATGTTTTAAATCAAAATTGGTCCTATCTCCCTCTGCGTATTGTTCAGATACCTTATTTTTCAAACCAGTATGGTCTTCATGTGTACCAGTTCTCAGGTGAGCTCTTTGTGCCATCATGGCCCTCTTGTTCAATTTTTCTCCTCCATAAGGAAGTTATGGCCCTTTCATTGTTTTTCTCTATGGAATACACATACATAGGGAAAACGCCTTGTGAACGCAACTCCTCCTCTGGATTTTCTCGAAACTTGTCTTTATTGTTATAGGTAGCATGTGATGTAAGTTATGCTTAAAGATGGGGTTTTCAATTATTTTTTTTATATACTGTACATAAATTTTCATTTCCTGGCTGCCACCTTCAAACATCATTCGGGGCCCATTGTCACTCCTGTGACAAATTTCGTAGTCTAGACAAAATAATGATTGGTTTTATGAAAAAATATTTGATAGTTATTAAAAATGCATTTTTTTAATTTCTAATATAACATATGGTTGCATGTAACCCATGCATTTATAGTGGGGCATTGGTCAATATATAATTATTTATATACGGGTAACTGCAGTTAAACAAATGGCTTCAGTGGATGTGATCATTTGTAAAAAATAATAGACTAGTACGTATTTGAAAAATAAGAACCTTAAAAAATAAAAATAATAACCCATGCAAATCTGTTTGGGCTCATGCATCTAGGACTTTTACAGGAAAAAATGTATCAGTTTGTTCAGTTGATTTTTTTCTGGATTTATTTCCAGCTTCACAAAGAGTCCAAGACTGCACAGAAGCGCCATCTTTTCAGACTTTCAGACAGCAAAGTATCTGTACACATATTGATTTTATTCAAAGGTAATTATTATGTAACAGTGTCATGGGATGAACAGTATTTTGAAAATAAGGGATACATGTAACAGAAACCACTACACATTTCATAATTGTTTTAAAAAATAAATATGTTTATTATTGTTTATACAACGATCTGTCATCAAGCCAGTTTAAAGAATTTCATTAAAGTTTTAATAATTTTAGAAATGTAAATGAACAAAAACATATAATATCATATAGGTATATATTTATGCCCTGGTTTCAGGAGTCTGGACTGTAGCATCCTGTTTTCCCTCTTGTTGGGCCTGGCAATATAATTTAGGGCTGCTGCGAGTAACTGAGACTCGGATACTCACGATCGCGGGCTCGGAATTGAGTACTGATACTCATCATTTCCAAGATCGTTTCATTGTGATGTTATAATTTTATATTTACCTTATATCGATTTTCCATAAAATGAGTTATTTAGTATGCAAAATAAACCCTTTTAAGACTTTATATTGCATTTTAATGTGAATACACATCCTAATGTCATAGTTCATTTTAAACCTTCCAGTGTTTGCTATAATGTGACTAAAGGTGTGTAAACAGACTCTTTACAATTTGCTCTGTTATGTCAAAATGAATTTGTTGAATATGATAAATTTAAGTTATTAGTCTTCATGAGAGTGTTTTCCTGTATCACAACTTTTAACTGCTGATTCGTGGTTCTATCTGCGAATTGTAAGCCCCGACGTTGTTTATCATATCGTCGCTTACCCAACGATCCACAGCCCTAATGTAATTTTCCGACAAGGCTTTGATCCTTTCACCAATTATTAAGTGCTGGGGTGTTACTCCATATACACTGTATTCCTTTATATAAGTACTTTAACTGGTTTATTACTCCATGGCTATATGGATCAAGAATTTGATTGGCTGGGACATAATTATTGTTTCTTTCAGGAAAAATGAACACAGGGTAAACTGGGCAACCTGAGAATCCAGGGCACACTGGTTTTGAGGTATACATAAGTTCACAACAATTTTATTGACATCTTTAGAGGGACTATGTCTACAAAAAGTTATCTCTGATAGCATTAATAATTATATTATAAAATGTTTGGAAAAAATGAACCGCTCATAGGTATCAACCACACGAGGCATGTGCCATAAGAATAACTGACAATTCCCCATTTAACTCTGTATTTAAAAAAAACAACACTTGCAAACTATGTTTATACAAGAAAGGTGTCAAACATACACAACTTAAATGAATTTGGTTTGGTTTTTAGGCTGGGGCGATAGCCGGAGTCTTAAGTGTAACCGCAAATTGAAATCACATGTAGCTTTTGACGTGGCAATTGCGCAGTTACCTCCCCAGCTTCTCAGCTTTCAATATCGTGGAACAGGGGACATTACTGAATCA
The DNA here is from genome assembly GCA_027627225.1 of Congeria kusceri. Lineage (NCBI taxonomy): Eukaryota > Metazoa > Mollusca > Bivalvia > Myida > Dreissenidae > Congeria > Congeria kusceri. The sequence continues at coordinate 2,673,177 of CM051027.1, read as the reverse complement.
GAAAAGCGAAACAATTCCTTGCTATCAGTGGATTGGTCCACTAAATACTATCAATACATTAATTCAGAGATTGCTATGGCTAGATGACAAGAAATAGATCCTATTTAATCCATTGCGAACAATCAATATATCCTTTTATTGACATTGTGTGTTCAGAAGAAATTGCTGACCAACGGTCTCATTATGTACATACCTCCATGCGAATCGACGAATACGGCGCTGTTGAAAGCTGATAAAGTTTGTGACCGTACCTTCTTTCGAACCACCTTCGTACGAACAATGTGCATTCAACAAAAACGAAGGAGCATCGGTAACATCGCATAAAACCTGTTTCTTGGTGAAGGAAGATGGTCAATGCTCGCCAGCAGCACTACGCACAGAAGATGATTTCAATAACGCTTTCAACTATCTCATTACCAGATCGCAGGATACTACAGTCAATGTGATAACTAAAGACTCGCTGTTCAAAATCGGCATTCTAAACGAAACGCTCGACCTAAACGATTACGCCTTGGTGTTTTCACGAGTGTCATATGATGAGAATACAACGTGCTTGTACATCGACGTGAGTGCAAAAGCTATATCCTATAAGAGATGTACAACGAAACAAACTCTGTGTCAAATTCAAGAGCCTGATAAGCAGTTACATTTACCCAATAATGATGAATCTCACATTAACAGCGTTTGGATCGTGTTTGCTGCACTTTCATGCGTGATTGTTTCTTTGGTCATTGTTGTACTACTGCTGTATGGTTTGCATAGACTTCACAATCGATGTTTTGAAAATACTGTGCCAACAAATAACGCATAACTGTTGAAAAATATATTCATATAACCCATTTCAGTTGGTGTCATGATGTTGAAAATGTTAAGTTGTGAATTTGTGGCTGCGATGATTGCCAATTATTTGCAAGAAAAGCAGTTTGATGACACCAATGACACTTTTTGTGATGTAGTTGAATGTGTGGTGTTGCTTGGGGACAGAAGTGTAACTCAGCATGTTGTTACAAAGGATGATTTGGAGAAAGCTTGTTTTGACTATTTTGGCGAATTGTTGATGCAAACACACTGAAATCAACTGTCCATCCAAAACATTATATTTTCAACCGAAACTCAAATTCGGATTTTGGCTCATTTTCTGGATGAAATAACACATACGACTCAGATGTTTCAGATTTGTGATCGCGAAAACGTTTCACCCGAGGCTTTTCTGTGGTTGTTATGCTCATATGTTTCGATATGATTTCCCATAGCCGTTTCGCAGCATCTCTTTCTTGTTATTCCATTGCTTTTTTCGGATGCGTTCTCCGCATTTCAGTTTGCGATGAACTGCTGGTTTAAGTATTTTGACAATTTCGCTTTTTATGGCTTGTTGCTCAGTCTCTGGGACAAAGAAACAAAAATCGATCCAAAAGCTATTGAAGTGGTTTGATATGTGACAACGGACTACGTTAGTTATAGCTATTTGCTGTATGTTACATGTTTCGTTACAAAATAATTATATATAAGTCACACATAAAGCGTAGATTGCATTTGTTCATGTTTGCGACTATCTTTCTGCTCATATTACTGACTCGCTTGATAATTAACGAAAGAAAACCAGTCGAGATTTGGGACCGTGTACAAAGTAGTGTTGACAAGAAGAAGAAGCCATGCTCGTTTTAACATTCATTTCGGTATTCTATCTGCAACAACTCCACTGGTGGTTGTCGACTAGACAGATACGCAACGAATGCAATGAAGCGATAGAAAAACTCATTGTGGCGTTTCGAGACGATGAGTTGCTGTTATCGACTACCAAATAACATTTGATGTTGAGACAGATGTTGTTTTACAAGTGACACAATAAAACAACTTTTGTGAAATGTATTGAGGTGTCTGTTGTGACTGAATTGTAGCAAAATAAACACACTAGCTTACTGTTGGTCCATTTTATTTTGTAAATCAGGACATTACATTTTCTTCTCTGCACTTTCGACTCAAGCTTCTACTGAACACCTTGGTAAAGCTTCTCTTTCTAGATCAGGCACGTTTTCCATCGATTTTGCTCGGTTCGTAGTTGGACTGAGGTTGCAGATTTTCCTTAGACACGTTTTCTCTTCTAATCAGCTCGTTATCATAAGCGTTTTTATTGTGAAATGTAAGCAGTTGTGGTATACGTTTTAAAAACATCACCACCTCTTCCATGCCTAGGTACTCAGCGAGTTCAATCATATTGACCAAGCTAGCGATGGATTGCCAGTCCGAGTAATCTTGCGTGAGACCGTTGCATTGATAGTCAGACAAGTTCATGAGAATTTCAAACACGTTCATCAATTCTTGAACGCTGTACTTGGTAATATGAGATGGTTTGTCTTAAGATTGGTGAACGATTGCTGCTGGATAAGACCTTTGTTCTTTGCCCACGCAAAATACAACCCTGTCTTTGCTTTTTTTAAGCGATTGAATTAGCTTCGAAGTGATTTGTATGCCAACATCGTACTTTGGTGAACAAGCGATTCATGGCCTCGGTGTCAGTGACACGATTAATATCTTTAACGTTTACTGTTGACATGGTTTGTGCGATTTAAGCGTTTCTACTAAAAGCTATCCTTAAATTGATATTTTTTGTGACTTATCTTTCATCGCAACTTGCCGAAACGTATCTTGTGATTGCCAAGGCAGTTGAACATCCACAGAAAGTCGTGTTTCTTTTTCAACTGGGCATCACCCCCTATCGTATTCATCATAACCAGGAAAACGTAAACGCCTAAAAGCGAGTAAGGACAGAGCGATGTGTTTCTCGAATGCTTATATGTATCATATATGAACTTGATGTACGCAGAATTGTTTACAGTACTTTCGTCAAACAGAGAGAATAAATTATAAGCTTTCAGTCTGTTATAACCGCACATTGGATCCCCGAACACTGAATCAAAATGACTTGTAATTTCGCTAGGGGTCAAATTCCTAAACAACGACATTCGTTCATCGTCCTTAAATTCATTTAGAATCATAGTGACACACGTTTGAATGCCACACCCAAGTTTAGAGTTTACGTCTACTAGCTTGATTTCAAACGTGCGTATTTGCTCTTCGTATTCTATTATGTACTGATAAATGCAAAGTGAACATTCTTTGTGTTGACGAGAGTACATGGGTGAAAACAAGCATGTGTTTTGTGCTAACTGTTCGTCTTCGTCAAATAAAACCTCGTCGACCTCCATTGATAACGCAACACGTGTATTACAGTTAAACAAATTATTGCCACCACATATACCAAAAAAAAACAAAAAAAAATGCAGCGTAATCATACAATATTGCAACAACGTAGTCATTGTTCATCATCGCTGAGTTCCAATTCACTGAGTATGGTGTTCTCCTTTATGGCTTTCTTGACAGCTTTCTTTCCACCAGATTTGCGTTTTCTCTTGGCAGTCAGAACATTCATGATTTGCTCTTCGTCATCGTTGAGCGTATCTGGCATTTCTGAATCGGAGATATCGATGTTGGTGTAGTATCGCTTTTCCTGAACCTTGGAAATTTTTATTCGTTCCATCAATGCGAAAATGTCTTTGTCTTCACTAGAACTGTTTTCAAGCATGTCGTTGAACACATTGATCGGAATCATGTTGAATACGTTAGAGCTCACAGTTTTCACCACATCATCTCTCAGATTTCTTGTTTTTTGATACCCTTAATGAGATGCTGTGTTCTAATTTTGAGACTCTTGTATTGTGCGAGTTTCGCGTCAATCTGTCTCAGCTTCGCAGAAAGGTCTTCCATCTTCAACTTATCGTTCGGCGACAAGAAGACACCAGGCTCAACTTCAGAAACAATATCGCACTTCACACCGTGTTTCAGTATACTGTTAGTGAACTCCTGAATGCGTTCTCGGTTTTGCATTTTCCTACCGTAGCTTGAATTCAGCTGCTGTTGTGTCATTGTAGTAAGTGTTTGTGAGTGTGCTTGATATGACTCGCACATGTTATATATATACAGAAAAATACAAATACTTCTATTTGTTCATCAATGGTTTGAACAATCGTATGTAGTACGCCTCTTTTGCTTTACGCACATACTTGTCTCGCTCAGTCTCCAATAGAAATACAGTGTAGCGCTCTTTCACGTCGCACAAGTGCTTCCCACATTCAATCAAATGATCGGTCGCTCGACACAAATGTTGTTCTGTGCGAATGTGAGAGTTATGCGTATGAATGCGTCGCCTTAGATTAACAGTTTCTCCGATGTACTCACCGCTACATAAAGTGCAGCGCTCGCTGTTGCATGGTTGAACCTTGTATTCCATCAAAACGAAATATTGTCAAATTGTGTGTAAAATGTTTTTATACAACTTTCATTCGCATTTCCCCGGTCACAGGATAAGCGAACAAAATATAAAAGCAAACAAATTATTCTACAAGCATGAAGCACAAACTAGATCAATTGACATTGTGGGATGTATTTCCTCTTTTGTAAAATCACAATAATAGTAACAGTGTAAAAATAAGGTTGATCTATCCTAAAGTCGAATGTCAGTTGCTAGACTTTGATATACAAACGTTATGATCAGCTGGCACGCTGAAAACGATTGCTTGCTCGTCCATACCAAACGTAATATCGAAACTCGAACATGTAAGAAGATTCCAATGCTTGAGATGTATAGTCTTCGTAGCATTTGCGAAACAAAACTCAACTGTCAATTCGATTTTGAAAATGTTTTTGTCTTCGGCATAGTCAAACACGGTCTCGAATATGCTTTCCAGCAGTTCTTGCTCATTGAAAGAAGCGCTGATATCTTTGCGTATGTGTACTGAACATTCTTTCAGCATTGCTCTCGCTAACCTCCAAAGTGTACATTTCGTGAATAGAATTCATTGTGTGATATGATAAACAGAAACAAGCAAGGTTGATATAGCTAAACATTTATAACGCTTTCTTTCTGTCGGGCAATGCTATGCAATGCAAATATGAAACAAAATGCAATCACCACAAGCAAAATAAATCCACCAACGCTAACGGCGACAGTCTCCCAATATGTTAGTGTTCTAAGTCCCGATTTGCTGTTGCTAAATACCACCTCGCAAAGCATCAGTCGGTTTGTGCACTTTTCTTCTGAAATAGTCTTAGCTCGCATATCAACGTACTGCATTCCTGTTCGCGGTTCGTTTCTTCGTTTTCCAATCTCACAATAAAGTGGTCGCTTGTTGCAAGACTGTCTTCTATGTTCTTGATTCGAAACTTGGCATCTGTCCTATTTTACGCAATGTTCTGAGTGATGCTAACTAAATACGATACTACGTTGAAATTGCCTTCTTTCGCTATTAACACTGCGTTTGTTTGCATATCGCATTCGTCCACCTGGTATTTTCTCTTGAATAACGACATGCATTTGCTCTCAACCGTTTCGCCATCTTTGGTGCTGTACATGATGAGTTGATATGATGAGGCATTTTCCGAGAGAATAACTTCGTTACTCACTTGTTTTAATATTTGAGTGTGTAACTCATTTGATGTATCTTAACGTTCGTCGATAATCAACGCCTTATAGTTTTTAATTTGATAAGGATGCGTGGCTGAATAAACCATAAATGTTGATTCCAATTTGGTAAAATAGCACCGATCGTTGTGATCTTTACCTATAGTAGTAGAATGATTGCAGGTAAGGCAGTAGCAGTTTTGCAGTCCGTAAGTAGATATTTCTGCAACACCACTCTCGTTGCGAGCGATTTTGTTTTTATGTCTGTTTAGATTATTTTGTATAGCGTTCAATTGTTGGACAGCAATTGCATCGTTTGGAATCGGTAGATCATCGTTTGTTTTATTCACGTTGACCCTAAGATGCGACAGATCGAAAACTGGAACATTGTCGTCTGTCTCCTGTCTTTCTAAATCCTCTTGTCTCTCTAAGTCATCATCAGGATAATCTTCGCTTTCCAAGCTGTTTAACTTGTTTGTTGGGCCTTCTATTTCGCGATTTACTTGTTCATTAGTGTCTCGTATGATTATGTATCTGTGAGGAATCATTTTAATATCGACATTTTTGGTGGGTTTATATAGTTCCAAGTGCGACATTTTTTCCTTAATCAGTGCCTCTTTGATGGTTGTAAAAGCGTTATGTAATCTCCAGACTCGTTGTCCGCCTACATTTGCTTCACACCATGTACCTAACGATGAGCACAGGTTATTGTTAAATCTAATGATGGCCTGACCATGTATACCATTTGCACAAATTTCACTCCCATCATATGTCAATGAAACATTATACGTTAACAATGGTATCCACGCGTACGTTGAAATCTCAGTATACACCGATTCCACAGGTTCGCTAATTGTAGAGTATGTTTTCGGTTCAATTGTCAAACGCACCACTAGACTCGGTTTTTCGTATGTAAAAAAATTGCTATTCGCTTTAAAACAGTATACTACGCCATACTCCGGTCTCGAATACGCCTCTCTCTTATTCGGACATCTAGATAAGCCGATGGATTTACATCTTGCTTCTAACTCCTATGCCTCGAAACCCAACTCTGGTTTGTTTATCCATTTGTTAAAAAAGCGCAAATTGAGTTTAACGTCATCATAGAATAACAGATAATCATAGGTTACGTTTACCAAAACGTAGAAAGAGCCGTTGGTAACATCAATCGATCTGTTGTGTAACGGCTTAAAACATTGCGAGTCATAAAAGTTCGGATTAATAGCACCTAATGCATTTGTTTGTACCGCTAAAGCGAGAAACAGGGCAACGATGGACATAAAGTCATACATAAAGAATGTTTGATGCATTTGTCAATCGATTAGAACTGGTTCATATATAAGTATTTATCCTTTGCAAAATGAATAATCTAACTATACAGTGTTATGTCAACGAACCAGGCTGCCGCGAACACTACAAAAGTCCCCATACGGTTGAATTGGAGAAGTTTCTCTTGAACATTGTCTGCATTCCAGATGAAAACGATCAAATAGAGACACGTCTATCGAGTGAGAACCTTGTTAGGCAGAGAGAAATACATTCCAAAAAGATTAATATGAACTGTCGCGAATACACAATCGGTGAAATTTGCCAGAAGTTGCGAAACAACATTGGTGTAATTTTGGATACGCGACCGCGAAATCCGAAGTTCAGTACCTTGTACAAAACGATAGGTTCTCTTCAGGCGTGGAGTGAACGGACTAATGAAACAATATCTAACATACAGTTAGCAAAAGCAGGGTTTTATTTTGATCAGTGTTACAAATGCCTGAAGTGTTTTCACTGTTCAGTTAGTTTGCAATCATGTGGTACACAAAAAGACATTTAGGAAGAGCACGCAGAATTATTTCCATTTTGTGCTCATGTACGACAATACCAGGGAGATGAGTTCATTCAAAATGTACTCAAGCAATCCTATGTGGCAAATGTACAAAGCGACTCAAATGAAAAGTATGTTATAGACTCATTCAATTCAAACAATAGGTCTTGAGAAACACGAAGTCGGATGTTCGTTTGATGTAAGTAGTTTGCTCGAGGAGAATAATTGCCTTCGTAGCAATATATTGTGCGTGTGTTTGGAGGAGCAGTGTTCAATAATCATCGTGCCTTGTTCTCATTACGCGGTTTGCGCCCAATGCGTTGCTGCGCTAGAGCGATGTCCTCTGTGTAGATCACATATCCAAGGGACAATAAGGTCACAAATGGTTTGACATTAACCTTCGGAAACATATTAAAGTGTAACATGATCATATGGATGTAGACACTAGACAACTTATTTTGAAGCAGATCAACAACTATGCAAGACGCAAGGCTGCGATGGAACCAACAAAAACGATAATGGCTATTTTCGATAAAATAGTTGAGTTGGTTGTTGGTAACACCAGTATAGGCAAAATCAAGATTCAGCACGCACTCATCGACTGTTGTACCTCAAGAAATACTTTCTCGGTTTGGTCATTCCTGATCACTGATTGTACGAAACATACTCTGAACGTTCTAGCTACGAAAGCGAATCTGTGCAGATTTGACTTATTCTTTAGTTTCACGCACAATGAAAGCTGGATCGTTGGTGTAATAGATTCCCATGGTGTTGAGAAGCCAAAAGATGTTGTCAAAGCAGTACTTGACACTGAACATGTTGCTGAAATGTACAGCTCAAAAGCGCCGAATCGATATAATCATCGTATTGCTATAACTGGTATTGCATCGAATCGTCTATGCTAATGCGTAAATAAAATGTTTGCACTATACTGGTTTACTTGTTTTCTATACAAACAACTCAGAAAACAATTAACACACAAACACGTTTCAATTGATTCATTTGTATGTATGTAAAGTGTCGTCCCGGATTAGCCTGTGCGGAAACAGCAAATCAAACACAAAAGGGCACACAGGACACAACTGTCGATGCCGAAGTTTCACATCTCCTTTTCCAAAGTCCCAGAGGTGTGTATGGCAAAACACGCATCGAATGCAATGAAACAAATTGTCGTAGATGAAGCCTTGGCTAGCCATGTCTTCCTTTGAGACGTTAGGTTCTGATGGCCAATCTTCAAACGTTTTGAGTCTCTGGTTTAAATCACGATACTGGAAATACAACTCTCTTGACGGGAAAGCCATGATTGCAAACAGTGTCTAACATTTGCACGATTAGCTGATATATATCAACAATTTTGTAATATCTACTTGCGAACAATACCACATGTTTGCAAAACAGTCTCTGGCAATTGTTTCAAACATTCAGCGTAGCAACTAAACAAAGCAATCACAAGTGGGCATATTGACAAGCACTCTTGAGATGTTCTACCACATAAATCACAACGTGTTTCATCTTGTTCATGATACAATGTGCTGTACTTTATGATCCGTTTTGCACATCGGCATTGTGAAATACGTTTTGCTACTTCGCGCCTTTCGCGCTTGCGAAGAATTAGTTTGTAGCGTTGATACTTTGTTTTGGTTTTGCTCACAAACATGACATCTACATACAAACCAAAATAATTGTCTTTCTGATCATATCTGGTTTCTTGGTCTAAATTTGGGTCAGCTCACCTCATTTTGCTGTAATGACTTACATCACTGTGTATCTAGCACAGTTACAGTTTGAGCACCTATACCGAATTGCTGCAAAACCATATGTCTCAAATGTTTGAACGTTTTCGGTATGATCATCAACATTGTAGCATTGACATATTTTGTAGCATTTTTGGTCAGATTCTTCTTCCACAATACCATAGTTGTTTCTGCGATATTGGTTTTCATATTTGTTTTCCAAGTACCTTTCGAATGAGTCATCGTCAGAAAAGTAGATACGGTTGGTTTCTTCTTCATACTTTTCATCCAAAAAACGTTCGTATGATTCCAGAAACATATTTTCTACGATATCGATGTCATTGTATTTGCAACCCAAACACGTGTTTCTATCATGATTGTTGGAATCATTTTCAATACTGCAATCACTATCATCGTTTGTTTCATGATAATTTGTGTGCTTTTGGTCTCTTTTGGCATTCCGTAGAGTTTTTCTACGTTTTGATAGTTGCCTTCTCTTACGTTTTTAAACAGCTTTTTGATGCTGCTTTGCAATTTGTTTTTGATTCGATTTGCAACGCTTGTTTTTCATGATTTTCGGTTCGTTTGTTTTTTAACACACTACAATAATCACTACAATAATCGTCATAGTCATCTTCATAAATGTGGTCATGTTTTGTTTGAAACCATCTGCAGATAGCGCATCGATTATTGTCATGAATTTCGCTATTTTCACTGTCATATCCTTCTTCCATTCTGCCAAAACAAATCCCCATTGCGACTGAACGGTTTAACGCTGAATGAGACAGTATATATCCTGAAATGGCTGAAAACGTAATAATTTTCCCGATAGAAAATCGACACCCGGCAATTCACAACACCGCCCACCCCCCCCCCCCCCCCATAGAAAGGTGAAAGGCCAAGCTATTAACAAATGTTATTTATTCTTTAGTAAAATAGTACTAGCCATAACAAATCAACTTCTCGTATCAGTTTTGACATAAAAGCCAACATGATTTTGCGCATATTTCTATCGATACGCCATTTTTTTTAAACCGGAAGTGACGTATATTATTCCCAACGCGTTAATTGCTTTATATATAGACTGTACAAATTACTTCAAAACTCGCGTTATTTCATTAAGTTACAATAACCTGATACATAATTTATAGTAAGTAGGATGTGTCAGATAAATGTAGGTTGTAAAAGCATATTATAATGTAAGTATTTGGTAACATTTGATAAAAATAGACTACACATAGTCCTCACTTGCTTCGTCTTAGACATCTGCTATAGGGATAGTTTACTTAGTACCACTTTGTATTATCAACCTGTCAGTAATCTTAACTACCAGACAAATGATAAAAATATTTTATCTTTGAGATCAATGGAAATGGATCCTTAGTAGTCTGTGCTTCCTGCTGTCACCACGACCGAGATCATAAACTGTATGGCCCCGACAAACAACGATGACAATATCCTGTGTATTCCTACACAATAACGTGTCAAAAGTAATATGATGGTTGATAGGTTTACGAATCATAATTATACTGGACTTAGACGTAATCTGATTTGTTGCAGTAGTTCAGCCTTATGCATTGGCAATTTAAATTCAACTATCTTTATAATCAAACAGTAAAAATGCAGCGTTTTGTTGTATACATAGTCAAAAGAAAAGAAAATTCAACAGCATTTTTCATGTCGTGTTTTAATGTTTTTCAAAGCCCTATTACTGATTTCAATACAAATGTTGTAGATAATTCAGATTTGTGGCTCGTCCGTCTAATAAAATTGTACAGGATTGTAAAGGACGATGTTAATATAATAAGATACAGCCTGTTGCTGCAACATTGACTTTATTAAATATGAGAAAATAGTATATCCAAAAAATGTTTCACTATACCGATTATAGATATACTGAACATATATTGAAAGCAATATTATGATAATCTGCAGTATGCAAGTATTTTTTGAAAACTAGAGTAACGCGTAAAAATAAAACAATACATAAATTGTCGGCATGTATGTGCATTAGCATATCACATGCTTTTTTAATGTCAAACATCATGAAATGGATATGTTTTTTTTAAGTAAAAAGCATGACAAAGTGAAAAAGACACATAAATACTTCACATTCATAAACTTTTTCCGCAAGAACAGATTTCTTTTGTAGATGCTAATAATTATAGTTATTACACTTAGAAAACTGTGAAAGCGTTCTCGCACATTTGTAAGAGAGGTATCCCATTATCAGCACAACATCCTGTTTGTCACATGACATAATAAGGGGTCGTGTACAAACTGTCATTCATTCAAGGCATGATGACACATCGACTGTGAAAACTCTCATCTTGAATATAGTTGAAAGTGAAATATGCAACGGGTAAATAACAATCGGTTAAAAAAAAAATAATGTGGAGCGTCGTGAGAAAACCGGACTTAATGCACGTGCGTAAAGTGTCGTCCCGGATTAGCCTGTGCAGTCTCAACGCGGCTCAAATATAAATGAGCAACATAAACAACAAAGAGGAATAACTACCAAACATACGATTGTGATCTGTCTGAAAAGTGATGGGAGTTTTCTATTTTAAATCGTACTTCTGTATTATTATACTTGTATGGAAATATAAAAGAATCAAAATAATTATGGATAAGCTAGATTGACGATCAACGAAAAGGTAAGTAATAAAAATTGGCATAATCTACTAATACATGACGCATGTGCTAATTGTCATTTACTCGTCCCGCAGGACGTTGTTTAAATACAATACAATTCATTTTTAATAGCTGTTGTGACATGTTAAAAGCAAGCACAACGACTTACAATACTTAAAAGCAAAATATTGTCATAAAGTAATTGTTAAAATGCCATTTTTTAAAAAGAAATTTAGTAAGTAATAATGGCGACCTATTTTATTAACGGAGCGGTGGGATTTAACTACGTCATCAAGAAAATGGCGGCGGAAATTACCGAGCGGCGTACGGAAATACCGATGAACAAAATCATCGTTTGTAAGCATCAAACTAATAATTTTCAAATTTTACATAAGCAACATTGTAATCTACGGACTTTTATCTAACAAATATCAAAAGTATGTCAGAACATGGCAGTTCACCTTTAATATATTAAATGCAATGGTATTGTAAGTGTTAAAATGTTCAACTCCAAAATACATTTCCTACATAACATTCTTAAAATGATCTTACGGTCCACAATTTTGATCTTTGTGCATGAAATACACAATGTCGATGCTGTCAGGCCCGATGCAGAAAATGGGTCCCCGCAATTCGGTTCGGTGGCGCTGCTACAGAAGTAGCAGTTTATTGCATCCGCATCCGCAAAACAGCGAAAGTATAATTCACGTCATGCTATTATTCTACAGATATTTGGAAATATTCCCATTTATAGTGATTGTGAAAATAACCCAATTGAGGCGCGTCGTGGGAAAACCGGACTTAATACATGTGCGTAAAGTGTCGTCCCGGATTAGCCTGTGCAATCCGCACAGGCTAATCCAGGACGGCACTTTCCGCTTTAATGGTATTTTCTGTTTCAATGAAGTCTCTTCTAAACATAAATCCACCGCGCCTCCATTAAGCTATTAATTCTTAAAATCGCAAAATTAACTTAAAGAGCCTACGTTTACGAAAATATGGTCACCCATTGCAATGCAAATGGCATTAATAATAGTGAACGCGTAATAATATAATATAGAAGCGTATGATACAAAGATATCAAATCTTATAAATTAATGATAATAAAAGAATCAATCATATATTACATTATACATGATGTATTTAGTACAATGCTATTGGTTTAAATTAATAGAAATATATACAACCATCTACTTTATTTTGCAAGCCATGTACATACACCGGCATGTAAGTAATAAAACGTAAACGATATATTATAGCATAAAAAGTCTTTTCTCAGTCTGTTATAGGGGTGTATTAACAAACAAAACGTGGTCGGTTATCGTCAAAAAAGGTTTTTTATTCAATAGACACGCGCCAATAATAACCGACCTTTACCTATGCGTGAACCGACCCTCCTTGTTACTATTGTCCATTATTAAACTCTTGGAAGTTCGTTCGTTTGGTCGATATCAATAGCACACGATATTACGGTTAATCCACCCGATTCTGTTTTATTAGCTGCTACTAGTACAAAGTTATTAGACGTATTAGTCCGCTACTAGCACTAACAGAAGGAGCCTTTTCATCCTACGGTAAATTTCTGTTAGTGCTACTAACACTAACAAAAGATGGTGTCGCTAACTAAAGATGTTTGTTTTGGTCTACGGTCGTCTATACCGTCAATGATTATACGGAAACGTCCGATCGATGTCGAATAAAGAAGCTCTTAATTAAGAGGCAGATTAAAACTAGAAACGTTTTCACGCGATAAAACTTGTTAAGTTAAAATATCTCGCAGTTTATTACAGGTAAACGGCTGGTGCTTTTGTTAAAATGTGTCGATGTTTGTTAACAGGTAAATACACAGTTATTTCTCAACATAATTCGTAGCCTTGGTCGTCGTTGAATTCATGTATACACATTTAATTTGTAATCAGATTTCGCGAGCCTCGCCAGAACTGGAAGAATTATTGTAAATTGTACAGTCTAGTATTTTTTTATAATGGCTAAATTATTGGTAGAGTATCAAAAACTCGTCCGAGCTATACTGACCAATGCGTCACAAGCAATGTGTGTAGCATGTTTTGCTGGCGAAATGTATAATGAAATTTAATGAGAATAAATCTTATTCAAAACAGTTATCTCATTAGGACCCCGCTAATTTTTGTAGGGTGCCCTATAATAATAACACTGTCTGTCCATCCGTCCACATTTGTCATGGATTTCCTTCATAACTTCAAAAGCATTTAAGATAAATCTCATTATGGAGAGTGCAGTGCACAAAAATCATTACTCAACACTTAAAAATTCTTGAGTTATCGCCCATTGTTAATTTGTCGTACTCATTTGCCTGGAGCATAACTTTTACAACTATAAGAGGTATTAACTTGAAACTTCATAGGTGGATATATCTCATTAAGGAAAATTGAGTACTCAAGACCCTTTACTCTGCACTTCATAATTTTGGAGTTATTGCCCTTTTTCATACTTTATTTTTGGAACGGAATATATAGAGAAAATTCCACGTAAAGACAACTCCTACAGTTTCGATAGGATTTTCTTGAAACTTGATTTTATTGGTGAGGTAAATATGTAGTTTTGCAGAAAAGGATTAACATTTTCTTCTTTATTTGCAAGTTATGTTCCTTTTATTATTGCTCCTGTATAGAATATATAGGGAACATTCCTTATGAACTCAACTCTTCTTACATTATTCAACGGATTTTCTTGAAAAGATTCTTCATTGTTGAGAGTAATGTGTTGTGAGTACATGTAAAGATGGGTTTTTAGCTCACCCGAGCACAAAGTGCTCGGTGAGCTATTGGTATAGGGGACCTCTTCGGCGTCGTCTATCTTCCGTCGTCCGTACGCTGTCAACAATTTGGACCGTTATCGCGATAAAGGCTACATTTTTTATTCAATCTTGACCTAACTTGTACAGTTTGTGTATGACCATAAAATCTCGGATGGGATTGTTATTGAGTCAGATCACACCAGAAAAACCAGAGTTGTTGCCCCTTTTTCATGCAAAAATGCCCTTTTCCAACGTATAGACTTTATTTTCCATCCAATCTTAACCAAACTTTCACAATTTGTGTATGACCGTCAGATCCCAACAGACCCAAAAAGGGCCAGATTGTGTTTCAAACACCAGAGTTATTGCCATATTATTCAAAAATATACAAAAATGGACATTATTCAGGATAGAGACTTCATTTTTGATCCAATCTTCACCTATCTTGCACAGTTTGTCTATTACCATGAGATTACAGTTATAGTCGAATAAAAGAAAGCTCGGACCAGAAACACCAGAGGTATTGCCCTTTGTGAAAAAATATGCAGAAATGGACATTATTCAGGATAGAAACGTAATTTTTCATCCAATCTTCATAAATCTTGCACAGTTTGTCGATGCACATTAAATTAAAAGTGAAGTTGACTGTAAGCAAGATCGGACCAGAAACACCAGAGTTATTTCCCTTTGTGAATTTTTTTTATAAAAATGGACATTATTATGTATAGAGACTTCATTTTTCATCCAATCTTCACCAATTGTGTACAGTTTGTCTATGAACGTAAGACTACAGATGAAGTCAAATAAAAGTATGATCAGGCCTGAAACACCAGAGTTATTGCCCCTTTTGTTTGGAAAAAAAACATCAACAAGTTATCAATGATTGGCTTGCACACACGATTTTTGATTCAATGTTGATCAAACTTACACAGTTTGCACATGAGCATAAAAATTGATTGATAAAATTTGATTTCCAAAAGTTGCAACACTTGCATGCAGTTATTTGTACATGCAACATTGATGTCTTCAGAGCCTGCATTAATATCATTTATCATCATTAGACAGAAAATTTTCAAAGAAAAAGCAAAACTTGACCTTATAGCACAGCCATTGCAATTATCGCATAACAATTAGTTCTCCAAAACTGTTTGCGAAAAAGACATACAAATCTACTGTTTCTGCATTTTCCAGAATTGTCAATGACTTAATGAAAATGAGTCATGTAAGAATATCGAGAAAAATGATTTGAGAACCATTAGCAAAAAAAACGCACATCCACTACCCAACTCGTACTTTAGTTAACCCATTGCACTAACCGATGTTTTAAATCAAAATTGGTCCTATCTCCCTCTGCGTATTGTTCAGATACCTTATTTTTCAAACCAGTATGGTCTTCATGTGTACCAGTTCTCAGGTGAGCTCTTTGTGCCATCATGGCCCTCTTGTTCAATTTTTCTCCTCCATAAGGAAGTTATGGCCCTTTCATTGTTTTTCTCTATGGAATACACATACATAGGGAAAACGCCTTGTGAACGCAACTCCTCCTCTGGATTTTCTCGAAACTTGTCTTTATTGTTATAGGTAGCATGTGATGTAAGTTATGCTTAAAGATGGGGTTTTCAATTATTTTTTTTATATACTGTACATAAATTTTCATTTCCTGGCTGCCACCTTCAAACATCATTCGGGGCCCATTGTCACTCCTGTGACAAATTTCGTAGTCTAGACAAAATAATGATTGGTTTTATGAAAAAATATTTGATAGTTATTAAAAATGCATTTTTTTAATTTCTAATATAACATATGGTTGCATGTAACCCATGCATTTATAGTGGGGCATTGGTCAATATATAATTATTTATATACGGGTAACTGCAGTTAAACAAATGGCTTCAGTGGATGTGATAATTTGTAAAAAATAATAGACTAGTACGTATTTGAAAAATAAGAACCTTAAAAAATAAAAATAATAACCCATGCAAATCTGTTTGGGCTCATGCATCTAGGACTTTTACAGGAAAAAATGTATCAGTTTGTTCAGTTGATTTTTTTCTGGATTTATTTCCAGCTTCACAAAGAGTCCAAGACTGCACAGAAGCGCCATCTTTTCAGACTTTCAGACAGCAAAGTATCTGTACACATATTGATTTCATTCAAAGGTAATTATTATGTAACAGTGTCATGGGATGAACAGTATTTTGAAAATAAGGGATACATGTAACCGAAACCACTACACATTTCATAATTGTTTTAAAAAATAAATATGTTTATTATTGTTTATACAACGATCTGTCATCAAGCCAGTTTAAAGAATTTCATTAAAGTTTTAATAATTTTAGAAATGTAAATGAACAAAAACATATAATATCATATAGGTATATATTTATGCCCTGGTTTCAGGAGTCTGGACTGTAGCATCCTGTTTTCCCTCTTGTTGGGCCTGGCAATATAATTTAGGGCTGCTGCGAGTAACTGAGACTCGGATACTCACGATCGCGGGCTCGGAATTGAGTACTGATACTCATCATTTCCAAGATCGTTTCATTGTGATGTTATAATTTTATATTTACCTTATATCGATTTTCCATAAAATGAGTTATTTAGTATGCAAAATAAACCCTTTTAAGACTTTATATTGCATTTTAATGTGAATACACATCCTAATGTCATAGTTCATTTTAAACCTTCCAGTGTTTGCTATAATGTGACTAAAGGTGTGTAAACAGACTCTTTACAATTTGCTCTGTTATGTCAAAATGAATTTGTTGAATATGATAAATTTAAGTTATTAGTCTTCATGAGAGTGTTTTCCTGTATCACAACTTTTAACTGCTGATTCGTGGTTCTATCTGCGAATTGTAAGCCCCGACGTTGTTTATCATATCGTCGCTTACCCAACGATCCACAGCCCTAATGTAATTTTCCGACAAGGCTTTGATCCTTTCACCAATTATTAAGTGCTGGGGTGTTACTCCATATACACTGTATTCCTTTATATAAGTACTTTAACTGGTTTATTACTCCATGGCTATATGGATCAAGAATTTGATTGGCTGGGACATAATTATTGTTTCTTTCAGGAAAAATGAACACAGGGTAAACTGGGCAACCTGAGAATCCAGGGCACACTGGTTTTGAGGTATACATAAGTTCACAACAATTTTATTGACATCTTTAGAGGGACTATGTCTACAAAAAGTTATCTCTGATAGCATTAATAATTATATTATAAAATGTTTGGAAAAAATGAACCGCTCATAGGTATCAACCACACGAGGCATGTGCCATAAGAATAACTGACAATTCCCCATTTAACTCTGTATTTAAAAAAAAAAACACTTGCAAACTATGTTTATACAAGAAAGGTGTCAAACATACACAACTTAAATGAATTTGGTTTGGTTTTTAGGCTGGGGCGATAGCCGGAGTCTTAAGTGTAACCGCAAATTGAAATCACATGTAGCTTTTGACGTGGCAATTGCGCAGTTACCTCCCCAGCTTCTCAGCTTTCAATATCGTGGAACAGGGGACATTACTGAATCAGAAAAGCGAAACAATTCCTTGCTATCAGTGGATTGGTCCACTAAATACTATCAATACATTAATTCAGAGATTGCTATGGCTAGATGACAAGAAATAGATCCTATTTAATCCATTGCGAACAATCAATATATCCTTTTATTGACATTGTGTGTTCAGAAGAAATTGCTGACCAACGGTCTCATTATGTACATACCTCCATGCGAATCGACGAATACGGCGCTGTTGAAAGCTGATAAAGTTTGTGACCGTACCTTCTTTCGAACCACCTTCGTACAAACAATGTGCATTCAACAAAAACGAAGGAGCATCGGTAACATCGCATAAAACCTGTTTCTTGGTGAAGGAAGATGGTCAATGCTCGCCAGCAGCACTACGCACAGAAGATGATTTCAATAACGCTTTCAACTATCTCATTACCAGATCGCAGGATACTACAGTCAATGTGATAACTAAAGACTCGCTGTTCAAAATCGGCATTCTAAACGAAACGCTCGACCTAAACGATTACGCCTTGGTGTTTTCACGAGTGTCATATGATGAGAATACAACGTGCTTGTACATCGACGTGAGTGCAAAAGCTATATCCTATAAGAGATGTACAACGAAACAAACTCTGTGTCAAATTCAAGAGCCTGATAAGCAGTTACATTTACCCAATAATGATGAATCTCACATTAACAGCGTTTGGATCGTGTTTGCTGCACTTTCATGCGTGATTGTTTCTTTGGTCATTGTTGTACTACTGCTGTATGGTTTGCATAGACTTCACAATCGATGTTTTGAAAATACTGTGCCAACAAATAACGCATAACTGTTGAAAAATATATTCATATAACCCATTTCAGTTGGTGTCATGATGTTGAAAATGTTAAGTTGTGAATTTGTGGCTGCGATGATTGCCAATTATTTGCAAGAAAAGCAGTTTGATGACACCAATGACACTTTTTGTGATGTAGTTGAATGTGTGGTGTTGCTTGTGGACAGAAGTGTAACTCAGCATGTTGTTACAAAGGATGATTTGGAGAAAGCTTGTTTTGACTATTTTGGCGAATTGTTGATGCAAACACACTGAAATCAACTGTCCATCCAAAACATTATATTTTCAACCGAAACTCAAATTCGGGTTTTGGCTCATTTTCTGGATGAAATAACACATACGACTCAGATGTTTCAGATTTGTGATCGCGAAAACGTTTCACCCGAGGCTTTTCTGTGGTTGTTATGCTCATATGTTTCGATATGATTTCCCATAGCCGTTTCGCAGCATCTCTTTCTTGTTATTCCATTGCTTTTTTCGGATGCGTTCTCCGCATTTCAGTTTGCGATGAACTGCTGGTTTAAGTATTTTGACAATTTCGCTTTTTATGGCTTGTTGCTCAGTCTCTGGGACAAAGAAACAAAAATCGATCCAAAAGCTATTGAAGTGGTTTGATATGTGACAACGGACTACGTTAGTTATAGCTATTTGCTGTATGTTACATGTTTCGTTACAAAATAATTATATATAAGTCACACATAAAGCGTAGATTGCATTTGTTCATGTTTGCGACTATCTTTCTGCTCATATTACTGACTCGCTTGATAATTAACGAAAGAAAACCAGTCGAGATTTGGGACCGTGTACAAAGTAGTGTTGACAAGAAGAAGAAGCCATGCTCGTTTTAACATTCATTTCGGTATTCTATCTGCAACAACTCCACTGGTGGTTGTCGACTAGACAGATACGCAACGAATGCAATGAAGCGATAGAAAAACTCATTGTGGCGTTTCGAGACGATGAGTTGCTGTTATCGACTACCAAATAACATTTGATGTTGAGACAGATGTTGTTTTACAAGTGACACAATAAAACAACTTTTGTGAAATGTATTGAGGTGTCTGTTGTGACTGAATTGTAGCAAAATAAACACACTAGCTTACTGTTGGTCCATTTTATTTTGTAAATCAGGACATTACATTTTCTTCTCTGCACTTTCGACTCAAGCTTCTACTGAACACCTTGGTAAAGCTTCTCTTTCTAGATCAGGCACGTTTTCCATCGATTTTGCTCGGTTCGTAGTTGGACTGAGGTTGCAGATTTTCCTTAGACACGTTTTCTCTTCTAATCAGCTCGTTATCATAAGCGTTTTTATTGTGAAATGTAAGCAGTTGTGGTATACGTTTTAAAAACATCACCACCTCTTCCATGCCTAGGTACTCAGCGAGTTCAATCATATTGACCAAGCTAGCGATGGATTGCCAGTCCGAGTAATCTTGCGTGAGACCGTTGCATTGATAGTCAGACAAGTTCATGAGAATTTCAAACACGTTCATCAATTCTTGAACGCTGTACTTGGTAATATGAGATGGTTTGTCTTAAGATTGGTGAACGATTGCTGCTGGATAAGACCTTTGTTCTTCGCCCACGAAAAATACAACCCTGTCTTTGCTTTTTTTAAGCGATTGAATTAGCTTCGAAGTGATTTGTATGCCAACATCGTACTTTGGTGAACAAGCGATTCATGGCCTCGGTGTCAGTGACACGATTAATATCTTTAACGTTTACTGTTGACATGGTTTGTGCGATTTAAGCGTTTCTACTAAAAGCTATCCTTAAATTGATATTTTTTGTGACTTATCTTTCATCGCAACTTGCCGAAACGTATCTTGTGATTGCCAAGGCAGTTGAACATCCACAGAAAGTCGTGTTTCTTTTTCAACTGGGCATCACCCCCTATCGTATTCATCATAACCAGGAAAACGTAAACGCCTAAAAGCGAGTAAGGACAGAGCGATGTGTTTCTCGAATGCTTATATGTATCATATATGAACTTGATGTACGCAGAATTGTTTACAGTACTTTCGTCAAACAGAGAGAATAAATTATAAGCTTTCAGTCTGTTATAACCGCACATTGGATCCCCGAACACTGAATCAAAATGACTTGTAATTTCGCTAGGGGTCAAATTCCTAAACAACGACATTCGTTCATCGTCCTTAAATTCATTTAGAATCATAGTGACACACGTTTGAATGCCACACCCAAGTTTAGAGTTTACGTCTACTAGCTTGATTTCAAACGTGCGTATTTGCTCTTCGTATTCTATTATGTACTGATAAATGCAAAGTGAACATTCTTTGTGTTGACGAGAGTACATGGGTGAAAACAAGCATGTGTTTTGTGCTAACTGTTCGTCTTCGTCAAATAAAACCTCGTCGACCTCCATTGATAACGCAACACGTGTATTACAGTTAAACAAATTATTGCCACCACATATACCAAAAAAAAACAAAAAAAAATGCAGCGTAATCATACAATATTGCAACAACGTAGTCATTGTTCATCATCGCTGAGTTCCAATTCACTGAGTATGGTGTTCTCCTTTATGGCTTTCTTGACAGCTTTCTTTCCACCAGATTTGCGTTTTCTCTTGGCAGTCAGAACATTCATGATTTGCTCTTCGTCATCGTTGAGCGTATCTGGCATTTCTGAATCGGAGATATCGATGTTGGTGTAGTATCGCTTTTCCTGAACCTTGGAAGTTTTTATTCGTTCCATCAATGCGAAAATGTCTTTGTCTTCACTAGAACTGTTTTCAAGCATGTCGTTGAACACATTGATCGGAATCATGTTGAATACGTTAGAGCTCACAGTTTTCACCACATCATCTCTCAGATTTCTTGTTTTTTGATACCCTTAATGAGATGCTGTGTTCTAATTTTGAGACTCTTGTATTGTGCGAGTTTCGCGTCAATCTGTCTCAGCTTCGCAGAAAGGTCTTCCATCTTCAACTTATCGTTCGGCGACAAGAAGACACCAGGCTCAACTTCAGAAACAATATCGCACTTCACACCGTGTTTCAGTATACTGTTAGTGAACTCCTGAATGCGTTCTCGGTTTTGCATTTTCCTACCGTAGCTTGAATTCAGCTGCTGTTGTGTCATTGTAGTAAGTGTTTGTGAGTGTGCTTGATATGACTCGCACATGTTATATATATACAGAAAAATACAAATACTTCTATTTGTTCATCAATGGTTTGAACAATCGTATGTAGTACGCCTCTTTTGCTTTACGCACATACTTGTCTCGCTCAGTCTCCAATAGAAATACAGTGTAGCGCTCTTTCACGTCGCACAAGTGCTTCCCACATTCAATCAAATGATCGGTCGCTCGACACAAATGTTGTTCTGTGCGAATGTGAGAGTTATGCGTATGAATGCGTCGCCTTAGATTAACAGTTTCTCCGATGTACTCACCGCTACATAAAGTGCAGCGCTCGCTGTTGCATGGTTGAACCTTGTATTCCATCAAAACGAAATATTGTCAAATTGTGTGTAAAATGTTTTTATACAACTTTCATTCGCATTTCCCCGGTCACAGGATAAGCGAACAAAATATAAAAGCAAACAAATTATTCTACAAGCATGAAGCACAAACTAGATCAATTGACATTGTGGGATGTATTTCCTCTTTTGTAAAATCACAATAATAGTAACAGTGTAAAAATAAGGTTGATCTATCCTAAAGTCGAATGTCAGTTGCTAGACTTTGATATACAAACGTTATGATCAGCTGGCACGCTGAAAACGATTGCTTGCTCGTCCATACCAAACGTAATATCGAAACTCGAACATGTAAGAAGATTCCAATGCTTGAGATGTATAGTCTTCGTAGCATTTGCGAAACAAAACTCAACTGTCAATTCGAATTTGAAAATGTTTTTGTCTTCGGCATAGTCAAACACGGTCTCGAATATACTTTCCAGCAGTTCTTGCTCATTGAAAGAAGCGCTGATATCTTTGCGTATGTGTACTGAACATTCTTTCAGCATTGCTCTCGCTAACCTCCAAAGTGTACATTTCGTGAATAGAATTCATTGTGTGATATGATAAACAGAAACAAGCAAGGTTGATATAGCTAAACATTTATAACGCTTTCTTTCTGTCGGGCAATGCTATGCAATGCAAATATGAAACAAAATGCAATCACCACAAGCAAAATAAATCCACCAACGCTAACGGCGACAGTCTCCCAATATGTTAGTGTTCTAAGTCCCGATTTGCTGTTGCTAAATACCACCTCGCAAAGCATCAGTCGGTTTGTGCACTTTTCTTCTGAAATAGTCTTAGCTCGCATATCAACGTACTGCATTCCTGTTCGCGGTTCGTTTCTTCGTTTTCCAATCTCACAATAAAGTGGTCGCTTGTTGCAAGACTGTCTTCTATGTTCTTGATTCGAAACTTGGCATCTGTCCTATTTTACGCAATGTTCTGAGTGATGCTAACTAAATACGATACTACGTTGAAATTGCCTTCTTTCGCTATTAACACTGCGTTTGTTTGCATATCGCATTCGTCCACCTGGTATTTTCTCTTGAATAACGACATGCATTTGCTCTCAACCGTTTCGCCATCTTTGGTGCTGTACACGATGAGTTGATATGATGAGGCATTTTCCGAGAGAATAACTTCGTTACTCACTTGTTTTAATATTTGAGTGTGTAACTCATTTGATGTATCTTAACGTTCGTCGATAATCAACGCCTTATAGTTTTTAATTTGATAAGGATGCGTGGCTGAATAAACCATAAATGTTGATTCCAATTTGGTAAAATAGCACCGATCGTTGTGATCTTTACCTATAGTAGTAGAATGATTGCAGGTAAGGCAGTAGCAGTTTTGCAGTCCGTAAGTAGATATTTCTGCAACACCACTCTCGTTGCGAGCGATTTTGTTTTTATGTCTGTTTAGATTATTTTGTATAGCGTTCAATTGTTGGACAGCAATTGCATCGTTTGGAATCGGTAGATCATCGTTTGTTTTATTCACGTTGACCCTAAGATGCGACAGATCGAAAACTGGAACATTGTCGTCTGTCTCCTGTCTTTCTAAATCCTCTTGTCTCTCTAAGTCATCATCAGGATAATCTTCGCTTTCCAAGCTGTTTAACTTGTTTGTTGGGCCTTCTATTTCGCGATTTACTTGTTCATTAGTGTCTCGTATGATTATGTATCTGTGAGGAATCATTTTAATATCGACATTTTTGGTGGGTTTATATAGTTCCAAGTGCGACATTTTTTCCTTAATCAGTGCCTCTTTGATGGTTGTAAAAGCGTTATGTAATCTCCAGACTCGTTGTCCGCCTACATTTGCTTCACACCATGTACCTAACGATGAGCACAAGTTATTGTTAAATCTAATGATGGCCTGACCATGTATACCATTTGCACAAATTTCACTCCCATCATATGTCAATGAAACATTATACGTTAACAATGGTATCCACGCGTACGTTGAAATCTCAGTATACACCGATTCCACAGGTTCGCTAATTGTAGAGTATGTTTTCGGTTCAATTGTCAAACGCACCACTAGACTCGGTTTTTCGTATGTAAAAAAATTGCTATTCGCTTTAAAACAGTATACTACGCCATACTCCGGTCTCGAATACGCCTCTCTCTTATTCGGACATCTAGATAAGCCGATGGATTTACATCTTGCTTCTAACTCCTATGCCTCGAAACCCAACTCTGGTTTGTTTATCCATTTGTTAAAAAAGCGCAAATTGAGTTTAACGTCATCATAGAATAACAGATAATCATAGGTTACGTTTACCAAAACGTAGAAAGAGCCGTTGGTAACATCAATCGATCTGTTGTGTAACGGCTTAAAACATTGCGAGTCATAAAAGTTCGGATTAATAGCACCTAATGCATTTGTTTGTACCGCTAAAGCGAGAAACAGGGCAACGATGGACATAAAGTCATACATGAAGAATGTTTGATGCATTTGTCAATCGATTAGAACTGGTTCATATATAAGTATTTATCCTTTGCAAAATGAATAATCTAACTATACAGTGTTATGTCAACGAACCAGGCTGCCGCGAACACTACAAAAGTCCCCATACGGTTGAATTGGAGAAGTTTCTCTTGAACATTGTCTGCATTCCAGATGAAAACGATCAAATAGAGACACGTCTATCGAGTGAGAACCTTGTTAGGCAGAGAGAAATACATTCCAAAAAGATTAATATGAACTGTCGCGAATACACAATCGGTGAAATTTGCCAGAAGTTGCGAAACAACATTGGTGTAATTTTGGATACGCGACCGCGAAATCCGAAGTTCAGTACCTTGTACAAAACGATAGGTTCTCTTCAGGCGTGGAGTGAACGGACTAATGAAACAATATCTAACATACAGTTAGCAAAAGCAGGGTTTTATTTTGATCAGTGTTACAAATGCCTGAAGTGTTTTCACTGTTCAGTTAGTTTGCAATCATGTGGTACACAAAAAGACATTTAGGAAGAGCACGCAGAATTATTTCCATTTTGTGCTCATGTACGACAATACCAGGGAGATGAGTTCATTCAAAATGTACTCAAGCAATCCTATGTGGCAAATGTACAAAGCGACTCAAATGAAAAGTATGTTATAGACTCATTCAATTCAAACAATAGGTCTTGAGAAACACGAAGTCGGATGTTCGTTTGATGTAAGTAGTTTGCTCGAGGAGAATAATTGCCTTCGTAGCAATATATTGTGCGTGTGTTTGGAGGAGCAGTGTTCAATAATCATCGTGCCTTGTTCTCATTACGCGGTTTGCGCCCAATGCGTTGCTGCGCTAGAGCGATGTCCTCTGTGTAGATCACATATCCAAGGGACAATAAGGTCACAAATGGTTTGACATTAACCTTCGGAAACATATTAAAGTGTAACATGATCATATGGATGTAGACACTAGACAACTTATTTTGAAGCAGATCAACAACTATGCAAGACGCAAGGCTGCGATGGAACCAACAAAAACGATAATGGCTATTTTCGATAAAATAGTTGAGTTGGTTGTTGGTAACACCAGTATAGGCAAAATCAAGATTCAGCACGCACTCATCGACTGTTGTACCTCAAGAAATACTTTCTCGGTTTGGTCGTTCCTGATCACTGATTGTACGAAACATACTCTGAACGTTCTAGCTACGAAAGCGAATCTGTGCAGATTTGACTTATTCTTTAGTTTCACGCACAATGAAAGCTGGATCGTTGGTGTAATAGATTCCCATGGTGTTGAGAAGCCAAAAGATGTTGTCAAAGCAGTACTTGACACTGAACATGTTGCTGAAATGTACAGCTCAAAAGCGCCGAATCGATATAATCATCGTATTGCTATAACTGGTATTGCATCGAATCGTCTATGCTAATGCGTAAATAAAATGTTTGCACTATACTGGTTTACTTGTTTTCTATACAAACAACTCAGAAAACAATTAACACACAAACACGTTTCAATTGATTCATTTGTATGTATGTAAAGTGTCGTCCCGGATTAGCCTGTGCGGAAACAGCAAATCAAACACAAAAGGGCACACAGGACACAACTGTCGATGCCGAAGTTTCACATCTCCTTTTCCAAAGTCCCAGAGGTGTGTATGGCAAAACACGCATCGAATGCAATGAAACAAATTGTCGTAGATGAAGCCTTGGCTAGCCATGTCTTCCTTTGAGACGTTAGGTTCTGATGGCCAATCTTCAAACGTTTTGAGTCTCTGGTTTAAATCACGATACTGGAAATACAACTCTCTTGACGGGAAAGCCATGATTGCAAACAGTGTCTAACATTTGCACGATTAGCTGATATATATCAACAATTTTGTAATATCTACTTGCGAACAATACCACATGTTTGCAAAACAGTCTCTGGCAATTGTTTCAAACATTCAGCGTAGCAACTAAACAAAGCAATCACAAGTGGGCATATTGACAAGCACTCTTGAGATGTTCTACCACATAAATCACAACGTGTTTCATCTTGTTCATGATACAATGTGCTGTACTTTATGATCCGTTTTGCACATCGGCATTGTGAAATACGTTTTGCTACTTCGCGCCTTTCGCGCGTGCGAAGAATTAGTTTGTAGCGTTGATACTTTGTTTTGGTTTTGCTCACAAACATGACATCTACATACAAACCAAAATAATTGTCTTTCTGATCATATCTGGTTTCTTGGTCTAAATTTGGGTCAGCTCACCTCATTTTGCTGTAATGACTTACATCACTGTGTATCTAGCACAGTTACAGTTTGAGCACCTATACCGAATTGCTGCAAAACCATATGTCTCAAATGTTTGAACGTTTTCGGTATGATCATCAACATTGTAGCATTGACATATTTTGTAGCATTTTTGGTCAGATTCTTCTTCCACAATACCATAGTTGTTTCTGCGATATTGGTTTTCATATTTGTTTTCCAAGTACCTTTCGAAGAGTCATCGTCAGAAAAGTAGATACGGTTGGTTTCTTCTTCATACTTTTCATCCAAAAAACGTTCGTATGATTCCAGAAACATATTTTCTACGATATCGATGTCATTGTATTTGCAACCCAAACACGTGTTTCTATCATGATTGTTGGAATCATTTTCAATACTGCAATCACTATCATCGTTTGTTTCATGATAATTTGTGTGCTTTTGGTCTCTTTTGGCATTCCGTAGAGTTTTTCTACGTTTTGATAGTTGCCTTCTCTTACGTTTTTAAACAGCTTTTTGATGCTGCTTTGCAATTTGTTTTTGATTCGATTTGCAACGCTTGTTTTTCATGATTTTCGGTTCGTTTGTTTTTTAACACACTACAATAATCACTACAATAATCGTCATAGTCATCTTCATAAATGTGGTCATGTTTTGTTTGAAACCATCTGCAGATAGCGCATCGATTATTGTCATGAATTTCGCTATTTTCACTGTCATATCCTTCTTCCATTCTGCCAAAACAAATCCCCATTGCGACTGAACGGTTTAACGCTGAATGAGACAGTATATATCCTGAAATGGCTGAAAACGTAATAATTTTCCCGATAGAAAATCGACACCCGGCAATTCACAACACCGCCCACCCCCCCCCCATAGAAAGGTGAAAGGCCAAGCTATTAACAAATGTTATTTATTCTTTAGTAAAATAGTACTAGCCATAACAAATCAACTTCTCGTATCAGTTTTGACATAAAAGCCAACATGATTTTGCGCATATTTCTATCGATACGCCATTTTTTTTAAACCGGAAGTGACGTATATTATTCCCAACGCGTTAATTGCTTTATATATAGACTGTACAAATTACTTCAAAACTCGCGTTATTTCATTAAGTTACAATAACCTGATACATAATTTATAGTAAGTAGGATGTGTCAGATAAATGTAGGTTGTAAAAGCATATTATAATGTAAGTATTTGGTAACATTTGATAAAAATAGACTACACATAGTCCTCACTTGCTTCGTCTTAGACATCTGCTATAGGGATAGTTTACTTAGTACCACTTTGTATTATCAACCTGTCAGTAATCTTAACTACCAGACAAATGATAAAAATAGTTTATCTTTGAGATCAATGGAAATGGATCCTTAGTAGTCTGTGCTTCCTGCTGTCACCACGACCGAGATCATAAACTGTATGGCCCCGACAAACAACGATGACAATATCCTGTGTATTCCTACACAATAACGTGTCAAAAGTAATATGATGGTTGATAGGTTTACGAATCATAATTATACTGGACTTAGACGTAATCTGATTTGTTGCAGTAGTTCAGCCTTATGCATTGGCAATTTAAATTCAACTATCTTTATAATCAAACAGTAAAAATGCAGCGTTTTGTTGTATACATAGTCAAAAGAAAAGAAAATTCAACAGCATTTTTCATGTCGTGTTTTAATGTTTTTCAAAGCCCTATTACTGATTTCAATACAAATGTTGTAGATAATTCAGATTTGTGGCTCGTCCGTCTAATAAAATTGTACAGGATTGTAAAGGACGATGTTAATATAATAAGATACAGCCTGTTGCTGCAACATTGACTTTATTAAATATGAGAAAATAGTATATCCAAAAAATGTTTCACTATACCGATTATAGATATACTGAACATATATTGAAAGCAATATTATGATAATCTGCAGTATGCAAGTATTTTTTGAAAACTAGAGTAACGCGTAAAAATAAAACAATACATAAATTGTCGGCATATATGTGCATTAGCATATCACATGCTTTTTTAATGTCAAACATCATGAAATGGATATGTTTTTTTTAAGTAAAAAGCATGACAAAGTGAAAAAGACACATAAATACTTCACATTCATAAACTTTTTCCGCAAGAACAGATTTCTTTTGTAGATGCTAATAATTATAGTTATTACACTTAGAAAACTGTGAAAGCGTTCTCGCACATTTGTAAGAGAGGTATCCCATTATCAGCACAACATCCTGTTTGTCACATGACATAATAAGGGGTCGTGTACAAACTGTCATTCATTCAAGGCATGATGACACATCGACTGTGAAAACTCTCATCTTGAATATAGTTGAAAGTGAAATATGCAACGGGTAAATAACAATCGGTTAAAAAAAAATAATGTGGAGCGTCGTGAGAAAACCGGACTTAATGCACGTGCGTAAAGTGTCGTCCTGGATTAGCCTGTGCAGTCTCAACGCGGCTCAAATATAAATGAGCAACATAAACAACAAAGAGGAATAACTACCAAACATACGATTGTGATCTGTCTGAAAAGTGATGGGAGTTTTCTATTTTAAATCGTACTTCTGTATTATTATACTTGTATGGAAATATAAAAGAATCAAAATAATTATGGATAAGCTAGATTGACGATCAACGAAAAGGTAAGTAATAAAAATTGGCATAATCTACTAATACATGACGCATGTGCTAATTGTCATTTACTCGTCCCGCAGGACGTTGTTTAAATACAATACAATTCATTTTTAATAGCTGTTGTGACATGTTAAAAGCAAGCACAACGACTTACAATACTTAAAAGCAAAATATTGTCATAAAGTAATTGTTAAAATGCCATTTTTTAAAAAGAAATTTAGTAAGTAATAATGGCGACCTATTTTATTAACGGAACGGTGGGATTTAACTACGTCATCAAGAAAATGGCGGCGGAAATTACCGAGCGGCGTACGGAAATACCGATGAACAAAATCATCGTTTGTAAGCATCAAACTAATAATTTTCAAATTTTACATAAGCAACATTGTAATCTACGGACTTTTATCTAACAAATATCAAAAGTATGTCAGAACATGGCAGTTCACCTTTAATATATTAAATGCAATGGTATTGTAAGTGTTAAAATGTTCAACTCCAAAATACATTTCCTACATAACATTCTTAAAATGATCTTACGGTCCACAATTTTGATCTTTGTGCATGAAATACACAATGTCGATGCTGTCAGGCCCGATGCAGAAAATGGGTCCCCGCAATTCGGTTCGGTGGCGCTGCTACAGAAGTAGCAGTTTATTGCATCCGCATCCGCAAAACAGCGAAAGTATAATTCACGTCATGCTATTATTCTACAGATATTTGGAAATATTCCCATTTATAGTGATTGTGAAAATAACCCAATTGAGGCGCGTCGTGGGAAAACCGGACTTAATACATGTGCGTAAAGTGTCGTCCCGGATTAGCCTGTGCAATCCGCACAGGCTAATCCAGGACGGCACTTTACGCTTTAATGGTATTTTCTGTTTCAATGAAGTCTCTTCTAAACATAAATCCACCGCGCCTCCATTAAGCTATTAATTCTTAAAATCGCAAAATTAACTTAAAGAGCCTACGTTTACGAAAATATGGTCACCCATTGCAATGCAAATGGCATTAATAATAGTGTACGCGTAATAATATAATATAGAAGCGTATGATACAAAGATATCAAATCTTATAAATTAATGATAATAAAAGAATCAATCATATATTACATTATACATGATGTATTTAGTACAATGCTATTGGTTTAAATTAATAGAAATATATACAACCATCTACTTTATTTTGCAAGCCATGTACATACACCGGCATGTAAGTAATAAAACGTAAACGATATATTATAGCATAAAAAGTCTTTTCTCAGTCTGTTATAGGGGTGTATTAACAAACAAAACGTGGTCGGTTATCGTCAAAAAAGGTTTTTTATTCAATAGACACGCGCCAATAATAACCGACCTTTACCTATGCGTGAACCGACCCTCCTTGTTACTATTGTCCATTATTAAACTCTTGGAAGTTCGTTCGTTTGGTCGATATCAATAGCACACGATATTACGGTTAATCCACCCGATTCTGTTTTATTAGCTGCTACTAGTACAAAGTTATTAGACGTATTAGTCCGCTACTAGCACTAACAGAAGGAGCCTTTTCATCCTACGGTAAATTTCTGTTAGTGCTACTAACACTAACAAAAGATGGTGTCGCTAACTAAAGATGTTTGTTTTGGTCTACGGTCGTCTATACCGTCAATGATTATACGGAAACGTCCGATCGATGTCGAATAAAGAAGCTCTTAATTAAGAGGCAGATTAAAACTAGAAACGTTTTCACGCGATAAAACTTGTTAAGTTAAAATATCTCGCAGTTTATTACAGGTAAACGGCTGGTGCTTTTGTTAAAATGTGTCGATGTTTGTTAACAGGTAAATACACAGTTATTTCTCAACATAATTCGTAGCCTTGGTCGTCGTTGAATTCATGTATACACATTTAATTTGTAATCAGATTTCGCGAGCCTCGCCAGAACTGGAAGAATTATTGTAAATTGTACAGTCTAGTATTTTTTTATAATGGCTAAATTATTGGTAGAGTATCAAAAACTCGTCCGAGCTATACTGACCAATGCGTCACAAGCAATGTGTGTAGCATGTTTTGCTGGCGAAATGTATAATGAAATTTAATGAGAATAAATCTTATTCAAAACAGTTATCTCATTAGGACCCCGCTAATTTTTGTAGGGTGCCCTATAATAATAACACTGTCTGTCCATCCGTCCACATTTGTCATGGATTTCCTTCATAACTTCAAAAGCATTTAAGATAAATCTCATTATGGAGAGTGCAGTGCACAAAAATCATTACTCAACACTTAAAAATTCTTGAGTTATCGCCCATTGTTAATTTGTCGTACTCATTTGCCTGGAGCATAACTTTTACAACTATAAGAGTTATTAACTTGAAACTTCATAGGTGGATATATCTCATTAAGGAAAATTGAGTACTCAAGACCCTTTACTCTGCACTTCATAATTTTGGAGTTATTGCCCTTTTTCATACTTTATTTTTGGAACGGAATATATAGAGAAAATTCCACGTAAAGACAACTCCTACAGTTTCGATAGGATTTTCTTGAAACTTGATTTTATTGGTGAGGTAAATATGTAGTTTTGCAGAAAAGGATTAACATTTTCTTCTTTATTTGCAAGTTATGTTCCTTTTATTATTGCTCCTGTATAGAATATATAGGGAACATTCCTTATGAACTCAACTCTTCTTACATTATTCAACGGATTTTCTTGAAAAGATTCTTCATTGTTGAGAGTAATGTGTTGTGAGTACATGTAAAGATGGGTTTTTAGCTCACCCGAGCACAAAGTGCTCGGTGAGCTATTGGTATAGGGGACCTCTTCGGCGTCGTCTATCTTCCGTCGTCCGTACGCTGTCAACAATTTGGACCGTTATCGCGATAAAGGCTACATTTTTTATTCAATCTTGACCTAACTTGTACAGTTTGTGTATGACCATAAAATCTCGGATGGGATTGTTATTGAGTCAGATCACACCAGAAAAACCAGAGTTGTTGCCCCTTTTTCATGCAAAAATGCCCTTTTCCAACGTATAGACTTTCTTTTCCATCCAATCTTAACCAAACTTTCACAATTTGTGTATGACCGTCAGATCCCAACAGACCCAAAAAGGGCCAGATTGTGTTTCAAACACCAGAGTTATTGCCATATTATTCAAAAATATACAAAAATGGACATTATTCAGGATAGAGACTTCATTTTTGATCCAATCTTCACCTATCTTGCACAGTTTGTCTATTACCATGAGATTACAGTTATAGTCGAATAAAAGAAAGCTCGGACCAGAAACACCAGAGGTATTGCCCTTTGTGAAAAAATATGCAGAAATGGACATTATTCAGGATAGAAACGTAATTTTTCATCCAATCTTCATAAATCTTGCACAGTTTGTCGATGCACATTAAATTAAAAGTGAAGTTGACTGTAAGCAAGATCGGACCAGAAACACCAGAGTTATTTCCCTTTGTGAATTTTTTTTATAAAAATGGACATTATTATGTATAGAGACTTCATTTTTCATCCAATCTTCACCAATTGTGTACAGTTTGTCTATGAACGTAAGACTACAGATGAAGTCAAATAAAAGTATGATCAGGCCTGAAACACCAGAGTTATTGCCCCTTTTGTTTGGAAAAAAAACATCAACAAGTTATCAATGATTGGCTTGCACACACGATTTTTGATTCAATGTTGATCAAACTTACACAGTTTGCACATGAGCATAAAAATTGATTGATAAAATTTGATTTCCAAAAGTTGCAACACTTGCATGCAGTTATTTGTACATGCAACATTGATGTCTTCAGAGCCTGCATTAATATCATTTATCATCATTAGACAGAAAATTTTCAAAGAAAAAGCAAAACTTGACCTTATAGCACAGCCATTGCAATTATCGCATAACAATTAGTTCTCCAAAACTGTTTGCGAAAAAGACATACAAATCTACTGTTTCTGCATTTTCCAGAATTGTCAATGACTTAATGAAAATGAGTCATGTAAGAATATCGAGAAAAATGATTTGAGAACCATTAGCAAAAAAAACGCACATCCACTACCCAACTCGTACTTTAGTTAACCCATTGCACTAACCGATGTTTTAAATCAAAATTGGTCCTATCTCCCTCTGCGTATTGTTCAGATACCTTATTTTTCAAACCAGTATGGTCTTCATGTGTACCAGTTCTCAGGTGAGCTCTTTGTGCCATCATGGCCCTCTTGTTCAATTTTTCTCCTCCATAAGGAAGTTATGGCCCTTTCATTGTTTTTCTCTATGGAATACACATACATAGGGAAAACGCCTTGTGAACGCAACTCCTCCTCTGGATTTTCTCGAAACTTGTCTTTATTGTTATAGGTAGCATGTGACGTAAGTTATGCTTAAAGATGGGGTTTTCAATTATTTTTTTTATATACTGTACATAAATTTTCATTTCCTGGCTGCCACCTTCAAACATCATTCGGGGCCCATTGTCACTCCTGTGACAAATTTCGTAGTCTAGACAAAATAATGATTGGTTTTATGAAAAAATATTTGATAGTTATTAAAAATGCATTTTTTTAATTTCTAATATAACATATGGTTGCATGTAACCCATGCATTTATAGTGGGGCATTGGTCAATATATAATTATTTATATACGGGTAACTGCAGTTAAACAAATGGCTTCAGTGGATGTGATAATTTGTAAAAAATAATAAACTAGTACGTATTTGAAAAATAAGAACCTTAAAAAATAAAAATAATAACCCATGCAAATCTGTTTGGGCTCATGCATCTAGGACTTTTACAGGAAAAAATGTATCAGTTTGTTCAGTTGATTTTTTTCTGGATTTATTTCCAGCTTCACAAAGAGTCCAAGACTGCACAGAAGCGCCATCTTTTCAGACTTTCAGACAGCAAAGTATCTGTACACATATTGATTTTATTCAAAGGTAATTATTATGTAACAGTGTCATGGGATGAACAGTATTTTGAAAATAAGGGATACATGTAACCGAAACCACTACACATTTCATAATTGTTTTAAAAAATAAATATGTTTATTATTGTTTATACAACGATCTGTCATCAAGCCAGTTTAAAGAATTTCATTAAAGTTTTAATAATTTTAGAAATGTAAATGAACAAAAACATATAATATCATATAGGTATATATTTATGCCCTGGTTTCAGGAGTCTGGACTGTAGCATCCTGTTTTCCCTCTTGTTGGGCCTGGCAATATAATTTAGGGCTGCTGCGAGTAACTGAGACTCGGATACTCACGATCGCGGGCTCGGAATTGAGTACTGATACTCATCATTTCCAAGATCGTTTCATTGTGATGTTATAATTTTATATTTACCTTATATCGATTTTCCATAAAATGAGTTATTTAGTATGCAAAATAAACCCTTTTAAGACTTTATATTGCATTTTAATGTGAATACACCACCTAATGTCATAGTTCATTTTAAACCTTCCAGTGTTTGCTATAATGTGACTAAAGGTGTGTAAACAGACTCTTTACAATTTGCTCTGTTATGTCAAAATGAATTTGTTGAATATGATAAATTTAAGTTATTAGTCTTCATGAGAGTGTTTTCCTGTATCACAACTTTTAACTGCTGATTCGTGGTTCTATCTGCGAATTGTAAGCCCCGACGTTGTTTATCATATCGTCGCTTACCCAACGATCCACAGCCCTAATGTAATTTTCCGACAAGGCTTTGATCCTTTCACCAATTATTAAGTGCTGGGGTGTTACTCCATATACACTGTATTCCCTTATATAAGTACTTTAACTGGTTTATTACTCCATGGCTATATGGATCAAGAATTTGATTGGCTGGGACATAATTATTGTTTCTTTCAGGAAAAATGAACACAGGGTAAACTGGGCAACCTGAGAATCCAGGGCACACTGGTTTTGAGGTATACATAAGTTCACAACAATTTTATTGACATCTTTAGAGGGACTATGTCTACAAAAAGTTATCTCTGATAGCATTAATAATTATATTATAAAATGTTTGGAAAAAATGAACCGCTCATAGGTATCAACCACACGAGGCATGTGCCATAAGAATAACTGACAATTCCCCATTTAACTCTGTATTTAAAAAAAAAAACACTTGCAAACTATGTTTATACAAGAAAGGTGTCAAACATACACAACTTAAATGAATTTGGTTTGGTTTTTAGGCTGGGGCGATAGCCGGAGTCTTAAGTGTAACCGCAAATTGAAATCACATGTAGCTTTTGACGTGGCAATTGCGCAGTTACCTCCCCAGCTTCTCAGCTTTCAATATCGTGGAACAGGGGACATTACTGAATCAGAAAAGCGAAACAACTCCTTGCTATCAGTGGATTGGTCCACTAAATACTATCAATACATTAATTCAGAGATTGCTATGGCTAGATGACAAGAAATAGATCCTATTTAATCCATTGCGAACAATCAATATATCCTTTTATTGACATTGTGTGTTCAGAAGAAATTGCTGACCAACGGTCTCATTATGTACATACCTCCATGCGAATCGACGAATACGGCGCTGTTGAAAGCAGATAAAGTTTGTGACCGTACCTTCTTTCGAACCACCTTCGTACAAACAATGTGCATTCAACAAAAACGAAGGAGCATCGGTAACATCGCATAAAACCTGTTTCTTGGTGAAGGAAGATGGTCAATGCTCGCCAGCAGCACTACGCACAGAAGATGATTTCAATAACGCTTTCAACTATCTCATTACCAGATCGCAGGATACTACAGTCAATGTGATAACTAAAGACTCGCTGTTCAAAATCGGCATTCTAAACGAAACGCTCGACCTAAACGATTACGCCTTGGTGTTTTCACGAGTGTCATATGATGAGAATACAACGTGCTTGTACATCGACGTGAGTGCAAAAGCTATATCCTATAAGAGATGTACAACGAAACAAACTCTGTGTCAAATTCAAGAGCCTGATAAGCAGTTACATTTACCCAATAATGATGAATCTCACATTAACAGCGTTTGGATCGTGTTTGCTGCACTTTCATGCGTGATTGTTTCTTTGGTCATTGTTGTACTACTGCTGTATGGTTTGCATAGACTTCACAAT
Source organism: Congeria kusceri (assembly GCA_027627225.1). Lineage (NCBI taxonomy): Eukaryota > Metazoa > Mollusca > Bivalvia > Myida > Dreissenidae > Congeria > Congeria kusceri. The sequence continues at coordinate 2,636,487 of CM051027.1, read as the reverse complement.
CGATGTTTTGAAAATACTGTGCCAACAAATAACGCATAACTGTTGAAAAATATATTCATATAACCCATTTCAGTTGGTGTCATGATGTTGAAAATGATAAGTTGTGAATTTGTGGCTGCGATGATTGCCAATTATTTGCAAGAAAAGCAGTTTGATGACACCAATGACACTTTTTGTGATGTAGTTTAATGTGTGGTGTTGCTTGGGGACAGAAGTGTAACTCAGCATGTTGTTACAAAGGATGATTTGGAGAAAGCTTGTTTTGACTATTTTGGCGAATTGTTGATGCAAACACACTGAAATCAACTGTCCATCCAAAACATTATATTTTCAACCGAAACTCAAATTCGGGTTTTGGCTCATTTTCTGGATGAAATAACACATACGACTCAGATGTTTCAGATTTGTGATCGCGAAAACGTTTCACCCGAGGCTTTTCTGTGGTTGTTATGCTCATATGTTTCGATATGATTTCCCATAGCCGTTTCGCAGCATCTCTTTCTTGTTATTCCATTGCTTTTTTCGGATGCGTTCTCCGCATTTCAGTTTGCGATGAACTGCTGGTTTAAGTATTTTGACAATTTCGCTTTTTATGGCTTGTTGCTCAGTCTCTGGGACAAAGAAACAAAAATCGATCCAAAAGCTATTGAAGTGGTTTGATATGTGACAACGGACTACGTTAGTTATAGCTATTTGCTGTATGTTACATGTTTCGTTACAAAATAATTATATATAAGTCACACATAAAGCGTAGATTGCATTTGTTCATGTTTGCGACTATCTTTCTGCTCATATTACTGACTCGCTTGATAATTAACGAAAGAAAACCAGTCGAGATTTGGGACCGTGTACAAAGTAGTGTTGACAAGAAGAAGAAGCCATGCTCGTTTTAACATTCATTTCGGTATTCTATCTGCAACAACTCCACTGGTGGTTGTCGACTAGACAGATACACAACGAATGCAATGAAGCGATAGAAAAACTCATTGTGGCGTTTCGAGACGATGAGTTGCTGTTATCGACTACCAAATAACATTTGATGTTGAGACAGATGTTGTTTTACAAGTGACACAATAAAACAACTTTTGTGAAATGTATTGAGGTGTCTGTTGTGACTGAATTGTAGCAAAATAAACACACTAGCTTACTGTTGGTCCATTTTATTTTGTAAATCAGGACATTACATTTTCTTCTCTGCACTTTCGACTCAAGCTTCTACTGAACACCTTGGTAAAGCTTCTCTTTCTAGATCAGGCACGTTTTCCATCGATTTTGCTCGGTTCGTAGTTGGACTGAGGTTGCAGATTTTCCTTAGACACGTTTTCTCTTCTAATCAGCTCGTTATCATAAGCGTTTTTATTGTGAAATGTAAGCAGTTGTGGTATACGTTTTAAAAACATCACCACCTCTTCCATGCCTAGGTACTCAGCGAGTTCAATCATATTGACCAAGCTAGCGATGGATTGCCAGTCCGAGTAATCTTGCGTGAGACCGTTGCATTGATAGTCAGACAAGTTCATGAGAATTTCAAACACGTTCATCAATTCTTGAACGCTGTACTTGGTAATATGAGATGGTTTGTCTTAAGATTGGTGAACGATTGCTGCTGGATAAGACCTTTGTTCTTTGCCCACGCAAAATACAACCCTGTCTTTGCTTTTTTTAAGCGATTGAATTAGCTTCGAAGTGATTTGTATGCCAACATCGTACTTTGGTGAACAAGCGATTCATGGCCTCGGTGTCAGTGACACGATTAATATCTTTAACGTTTACTGTTGACATGGTTTGTGCGATTTAAGCGTTTCTAGTAAAAGCTATCCTTAAATTGATATTTTTTGTGACTTATCTTTCATCGCAACTTGCCGAAACGTATCTTGTGATTGCCAAGGCAGTTGAACATCCACAGAAAGTCGTGTTTCTTTTTCAACTGGGCATCACCCCCTATCGTATTCATCATAACCAGGAAAACGTAAACGCCTAAAAGCGAGTAAGGACAGAGCGATGTGTTTCTCGAATGCTTATATGTATCATATATGAACTTGATGTACGCAGAATTGTTTACAGTACTTTCGTCAAACAGAGAGAATAAATTATAAGCTTTCAGTCTGTTATAACCGCACATTGGATCCCCGAACACTGAATCAAAATGACTTGTAATTTCGCTAGGGGTCAAATTCCTAAACAACGACATTCGTTCATCGTCCTTAAATTCATTTAGAATCATAGTGACACACGTTTGAATGCCACACCCAAGTTTAGAGTTTACGTCTACTAGCTTGATTTCAAACGTGCGTATTTGCTCTTCGTATTCTATTATGTACTGATAAATGCAAAGTGAACATTCTTTGTGTTGACGAGAGTACATGGGTGAAAACAAGCATGTGTTTTGTGCTAACTGTTCGTCTTCGTCAAATAAAACCTCGTCGACCTCCATTGATAACGCAACACGTGTATTACAGTTAAACAAATTATTGCCACCACATATACCAAAAAAAAACAAAAAAAAATGCAGCGTAATCATACAATATTGCAACAACGTAGTCATTGTTCATCATCGCTGAGTTCCAATTCACTGAGTATGGTGTTCTCCTTTATGGCTTTCTTGACAGCTTTCTTTCCACCAGATTTGCGTTTTCTCTTGGCAGTCAGAACATTCATGATTTGCTCTTCGTCATCGTTGAGCGTATCTGGCATTTCTGAATCGGAGATATCGATGTTGGTGTAGTATCGCTTTTCCTGAACCTTGGAAGTTTTTATTCGTTCCATCAATGCGAAAATGTCTTTGTCTTCACTAGAACTGTTTTCAAGCATGTCGTTGAACACATTGATCGGAATCATGTTGAATACGTTAGAGCTCACAGTTTTCACCACATCATCTCTCAGATTTCTTGTTTTTTGATACCCTTAATGAGATGCTGTGTTCTAATTTTGAGACTCTTGTATTGTGCGAGTTTCGCGTCAATCTGTCTCAGCTTCGCAGAAAGGTCTTCCATCTTCAACTTATCGTTCGGCGACAAGAAGACACCAGGCTCAACTTCAGAAACAATATCGCACTTCACACCGTGTTTCAGTATACTGTTAGTGAACTCCTGAATGCGTTCTCGGTTTTGCATTTTCCTACCGTAGCTTGAATTCAGCTGCTGTTGTGTCATTGTAGTAAGTGTTTGTGAGTGTGCTTGATATGACTCGCACATGTTATATATATACAGAAAAATACAAATACTTCTATTTGTTCATCAATGGTTTGAACAATCGTATGTAGTACGCCTCTTTTGCTTTACGCACATACTTGTCTCGCTCAGTCTCCAATAGAAATACAGTGTAGCGCTCTTTCACGTCGCACAAGTGCTTCCCACATTCAATCAAATGATCGGTCGCTCGACACAAATGTTGTTCTGTGCGAATGTGAGAGTTATGCGTATGAATGCGTCGCCTTAGATTAACAGTTTCTCCGATGTACTCACCGCTACATAAAGTGCAGCGCTCGCTGTTGCATGGTTGAACCTTGTATTCCATCAAAACGAAATATTGTCAAATTGTGTGTAAAATGTTTTTATACAACTTTCATTCGCATTTCCCCGGTCACAGGATAAGCGAACAAAATATAAAAGCAAACAAATTATTCTACAAGCATGAAGCACAAACTAGATCAATTGACATTGTGGGATGTATTTCCTCTTTTGTAAAATCACAATAATACTAACAGTGTAAAAATAAGGTTGATCTATCCTAAAGTCGAATGTCAGTTGCTAGACTTTGATATACAAACGTTATGATCAGCTGGCACGCTGAAAACGATTGCTTGCTCGTCCATACCAAACGTAATATCGAAACTCGAACATGTAAGAAGATTCCAATGCTTGAGATGTATAGTCTTCGTAGCATTTGCGAAACAAAACTCAACTGTCAATTCGAATTTGAAAATGTTTTTGTCTTCGGCATAGTCAAACACGGTCTCGAATATACTTTCCAGCAGTTCTTGCTCATTGAAAGAAGCGCTGATATCTTTGCGTATGTGTACTGAACATTCTTTCAGCATTGCTCTCGCTAACCTCCAAAGTGTACATTTCGTGAATAGAATTCATTGTGTGATATGATAAACAGAAACAAGCAAGGTTGATATAGCTAAACATTTATAACGCTTTCTTTCTGTCGGGCAATGCTATGCAATGCAAATATGAAACAAAATGCAATCACCACAAGCAAAATAAATCCACCAACGCTAACGGCGACAGTCTCCCAATATGTTAGTGTTCTAAGTCCCGATTTGCTGTTGCTAAATACCACCTCGCAAAGCATCAGTCGGTTTGTGCACTTTTCTTCTGAAATAGTCTTAGCTCGCATATCAACGTACTGCATTCCTGTTCGCGGTTCGTTTCTTCGTTTTCCAATCTCACAATAAAGTGGTCGCTTGTTGCAAGACTGTCTTCTATGTTCTTGATTCGAAACTTGGCATCTGTCCTATTTTACGCAATGTTCTGAGTGATGCTAACTAAATACGATACTACGTTGAAATTGCCTTCTTTCGCTATTAACACTGCGTTTGTTTGCATATCGCATTCGTCCACCTGGTATTTTCTCTTGAATAACGACATGCATTTGCTCTCAACCGTTTCGCCATCTTTGGTGCTGTACACGATGAGTTGATATGATGAGGCATTTTCCGAGAGAATAACTTCGTTACTCACTTGTTTTAATATTTGAGTGTGTAACTCATTTGATGTATCTTAACGTTCGTCGATAATCAACGCCTTATAGTTTTTAATTTGATAAGGATGCGTGGCTGAATAAACCATAAATGTTGATTCCAATTTGGTAAAATAGCACCGATCGTTGTGATCTTTACCTATAGTAGTAGAATGATTGCAGGTAAGGCAGTAGCAGTTTTGCAGTCCGTAAGTAGATATTTCTGCAACACCACTCTCGTTGCGAGCGATTTTGTTTTTATGTCTGTTTAGATTATTTTGTATAGCGTTCAATTGTTGGACAGCAATTGCATCGTTTGGAATCGGTAGATCATCGTTTGTTTTATTCACGTTGACCTTAAGATGCGACAGATCGAAAACTGGAACATTGTCGTCTGTCTCCTGTCTTTCTAAATCCTCTTGTCTCTCTAAGTCATCATCAGGATAATCTTCGCTTTCCAAGCTGTTTAACTTGTTTGTTGGGCCTTCTATTTCGCGATTTACTTGTTCATTAGTGTCTCGTATGAGTATGTATCTGTGAGGATTCATTTTAATATCGACATTTTTGGTGGGTTTATATAGTTCCAAGTGCGACATTTTTTCCTTAATCAGTGCCTCTTTGATGGTTGTAAAAGCGTTATGTAATCTCCAGACTCGTTGTCCGCCTACATTTGCTTCACACCATGTACCTAACGATGAGCACAAGTTATTGTTAAATCTAATGATGGCCTGACCATGTATACCATTTGCACAAATTTCACTCCCATCATATGTCAATGAAACATTATACGTTAACAATGGTATCCACGCGTACGTTGAAATCTCAGTATACACCGATTCCACAGGTTCGCTAATTGTAGATTATGTTTTCGGTTCAATTGTCAAACGCACCACTAGACTCGGTTTTTCGTATGTAAAAAAATTGCTATTCGCTTTAAAACAGTATACTACGCCATACTCCGGTCTCGAATACGCCTCTCTCTTATTCGGACATCTAGATAAGCCGATGGATTTACATCTTGCTTCTAACTCCTATGCCTCGAAACCCAACTCTGGTTTGTTTATCCATTTGTTAAAAAAGCGCAAATTGAGTTTAACGTCATCATAGAATAACAGATAATCATAGGTTACGTTTACCAAAACGTAGAAAGAGCCGTTGGTAACATCAATCGATCTGTTGTGTAACGGCTTAAAACATTGCGAGTCATAAAAGTTCGGATTAATAGCACCTAATGCATTTGTTTGTACCGCTAAAGCGAGAAACAGGGCAACGATGGACATAAAGTCATACATGAAGAATGTTTGATGCATTTGTCAATCGATTAGAACTGGTTCATATATAAGTATTTATCCTTTGCAAAATGAATAATCTAACTATACAGTGTTATGTCAACGAACCAGGCTGCCGCGAACACTACAAAAGTCCCCATACGGTTGAATTGGAGAAGTTTCTCTTGAACATTGTCTGCATTCCAGATGAAAACGATCAAATAGAGACACGTCTATCGAGTGAGAACCTTGTTAGGCAGAGAGAAATACATTCCAAAAAGATTAATATGAACTGTCGCGAATACACAATCGGTGAAATTTGCCAGAAGTTGCGAAACAACATTGGTGTAATTTTGGATACGCGACCGCGAAATCCGAAGTTCAGTACCTTGTACAAAACGATAGGTTCTCTTCAGGCGTGGAGTGAACGGACTAATGAAACAATATCTAACATACAGTTAGCAAAAGCAGGGTTTTATTTTGATCAGTGTTACAAATGCCTGAAGTGTTTTCACTGTTCAGTTAGTTTGCAATCATGTGGTACACAAAAAGACATTTAGGAAGAGCACGCAGAATTATTTCCATTTTGTGCTCATGTACGACAATACCAGGGAGATGAGTTCATTCAAAATGTACTCAAGCAATCCTATGTGGCAAATGTACAAAGCGACTCAAATGAAAAGTATGTTATAGACTCATTCAATTCAAACAATAGGTCTTGAGAAACACGAAGTCGGATGTTCGTTTGATGTAAGTAGTTTGCTCGAGGAGAATAATTGCCTTCGTAGCAATATATTGTGCAAGGTGTGTTTGGAGGAGCAGTGTTCAATAATCATCGTGCCTTGTTCTCATTACGCGGTTTGCGCCCAATGCGTTGCTGCGCTAGAGCGATGTCCTCTGTGTAGATCACATATCCAAGGGACAATAAGGTCACAAATGGTTTGACATTAACCTTCGGAAACATATTAAAGTGTAACATGATCATATGGATGTAGACACTAGACAACTTATTTTGAAGCAGATCAACAACTATGCAAGACGCAAGGCTGCGATGGAACCAACAAAAACGATAATGGCTATTTTCGATAAAATAGTTGAGTTGGTTGTTGGTAACACCAGTATAGGCAAAATCAAGATTCAGCACGCACTCATCGACTGTTGTACCTCAAGAAATACTTTCTCGGTTTGGTCGTTCCTGATCACTGATTGTACGAAACATACTCTGAACGTTCTAGCTACGAAAGCGAATCTGTGCAGATTTGACTTATTCTTTAGTTTCACGCACAATGAAAGCTGGATCGTTGGTGTAATAGATTCCCATGGTGTTGAGAAGCCAAAAGATGTTGTCAAAGCAGTACTTGACACTGAACATGTTGCTGAAATGTACAGCTCAAAAGCGCCGAATCGATATAATCATCGTATTGCTATAACTGGTATTGCATCGAATCGTCTATGCTAATGCGTAAATAAAATGTTTGCACTATACTGGTTTACTTGTTTTCTATACAAACAACTCAGAAAACAATTAACACACAAACACGTTTCAATTGATTCATTTGTATGTATGTAAAGTGTCGTCCCGGATTAGCCTGTGCGGAAACAGCAAATCAAACACAAAAGGGCACACAGGACACAACTGTCGATGCCGAAGTTTCACATCTCCTTTTCCAAAGTCCCAGAGGTGTGTATGGCAAAACACGCATCGAATGCAATGAAACAAATTGTCGTAGATGAAGCCTTGGCTAGCCATGTCTTCCTTTGAGACGTTAGGTTCTGATGGCCAATCTTCAAACGTTTTGAGTCTCTGGTTTAAATCACGATACTGGAAATACAACTCTCTAGACGGGAAAGCCATGATTGCAAACAGTGTCTAACATTTGCACGATTAGCTGATATATATCAACAATTTTGTAATATCTACTTGCGAACAATACCACATGTTTGCAAAACAGTCTCTGGCAATTGTTTCAAACATTCAGCGTAGCAACTAAACAAAGCAATCACAAGTGGGCATATTGACAAGCACTCTTGAGATGTTCTACCACATAAATCACAACGTGTTTCATCTTGTTCATGATACAATGTGCTGTACTTTATGATCCGTTTTGCACATCGGCATTGTGAAATACGTTTTGCTACTTCGCGCCTTTCGCGCTTGCGAAGAATTAGTTTGTAGCGTTGATACTTTGTTTTGGTTTTGCTCACAAACATGACATCTACATACAAACCAAAATAATTGTCTTTCTGATCATATCTGGTTTCTTGGTCTAAATTTGGGTCAGCTCACCTCATTTTGCTGTAATGACTTACATCACTGTGTATCTAGCACAGTTACAGTTTGAGCACCTATACCGAATTGCTGCAAAACCATATGTCTCAAATGTTTGAACGTTTTCGGTATGATCATCAACATTGTAGCATTGACATATTTTGTAGCATTTTTGGTCAGATTCTTCTTCCACAATACCATAGTTGTTTCTGCGATATTGGTTTTCATATTTGTTTTCCAAGTACCTTTCGAATGAGTCATCGTCAGAAAAGTAGATACGGTTGGTTTCTTCTTCATACTTTTCATCCAAAAAACGTTCGTATGATTCCAGAAACATATTTTCTACGATATCGATGTCATTGTATTTGCAACCCAAACACGTGTTTCTATCATGATTGTTGGAATCATTTTCAATACTGCAATCACTATCATCGTTTGTTTCATGATAATTTGTGTGCTTTTGGTCTCTTTTGGCATTCCGTAGAGTTTTTCTACGTTTTGATAGTTGCCTTCTCTTACGTTTTTAAACAGCTTTTTGATGCTGCTTTGCAATTTGTTTTTGATTCGATTTGCAACGCTTGTTTTTCATGATTTTCGGTTCGTTTGTTTTTTAACACACTACAATAATCACTACAATAATCGTCATAGTCATCTTCATAAATGTGGTCATGTTTTGTTTGAAACCATCTGCAGATAGCGCATCGATTATTGTCATGAATTTCGCTATTTTCACTGTCATATCCTTCTTCCATTCTGCCAAAACAAATCCCCATTGCGACTGAACGGTTTAACGCTGAATGAGACAGTATATATCCTGAAATGGCTGAAAACGTAATAATTTTCCCGATAGAAAATCGACACCCGGCAATTCACAACACCGCCCACCCCCCACCCCCCCCCCCATAGAAAGGTGAAAGGCCAAGCTATTAACAAATGTTATTTATGCTTTAGTAAAATAGTACTAGCCATAACAAATCAACTTCTCGTATCAGTTTTGACATAAAAGCCAACATGATTTTGCGCATATTTCTATCGATACGCCATTTTTTTTAAACCGGAAGTGACGTATATTATTCCCAACGCGTTAATTGCTTTATATATAGACTGTACAAATTACTTCAAAACTCGCGTTATTTCATTAAGTTACAATAACCTGATACATAATTTATAGTAAGTAGGATGTGTCAGATAAATGTAGGTTGTAAAAGCATATTATAATGTAAGTATTTGGTAACATTTGATAAAAATAGACTACACATAGTCCTCACTTGCTTCGTCTTAGACATCTGCTATAGGGATAGTTTACTTAGTACCACTTTGTATTATCAACCTGTCAGTAATCTTAACTACCAGACAAATGATAAAAATATTTTATCTTTGAGATCAATGGAAATGGATCCTTAGTAGTCTGTGCTTCCTGCTGTCACCACGACCGAGATCATAAACTGTATGGCTCCGACAAACAACGATGACAATATCCTGTGTATTCCTACACAATAACGTGTCAAAAGTAATATGATGGTTGATAGGTTTACGAATCATAATTATACTGGACTTAGACGTAATCTGATTTGTTGCAGTAGTTCAGCCTTATGCATTGGCAATTTAAATTCAACTATCTTTATAATCAAACAGTAAAAATGCAGCGTTTTGTTGTATACATAGTCAAAAGAAAAGAAAATTCAACAGCATTTTTCATGTCGTGTTTTAATGTTTTTCAAAGCCCTATTACTGATTTCAATACAAATGTTGTAGATAATTCAGATTTGTGGTTCGTCCGTCTAATAAAATTGTACAGGATTGTAAAGGACGATGTTAATATAATAAGATACAGCCTGTTGCTGCAACATTGACTTTATTAAATATGAGAAAATAGTATATCCAAAAAATGTTTCACTATACCGATTATAGATATACTGAACATATATTGAAAGCAATATTATGATAATCTGCAGTATGCAAGTATTTTTTGAAAACTAGAGTAACGCGTAAAAATAAAACAATACATAAATTGTCGGCATGTATGTGCATTAGCATATCACATGCTTTTTTAATGTCAAACATCATGAAATGGATATGTTTTTTTTAAGTAAAAAGCATGACAAAGTGAAAAAGACACATAAATACTTCACATTCATAAACTTTTTCCGCAAGAACAGATTTCTTTTGTAGATGCTAATAATTATAGTTATTACACTTAGAAAACTGTGAAAGCGTTCTCGCACATTTGTAAGAGAGGTATCCCATTATCAGCACAACATCCTGTTTGTCACATGACATAATAAGGGGTCGTGTACAAACTGTCATTCATTCAAGGCATGATGACACATCGACTGTGAAAACTCTCATCTTGAATATAGTTGAAAGTGAAATATGCAACGGGTAAATAACAATCGGTTAAAAAAAAAATAATGTGGAGCGTCGTGAGAAAACCGGACTTAATGCACGTGCGTAAAGTGTCGTCCCGGATTAGCCTGTGCAGTCTCAACGCGGCTCAAATATAAATGAGCAACATAAACAACAAAGAGGAATAACTACCAAACATACGATTGTGATCTGTCTGAAAAGTGATGGGAGTTTTCTATTTTAAATCGTACTTCTGTATTATTATACTTGTATGGAAATATAAAAGAATCAAAATAATTATGGATAAGCTAGATTGACGATCAACGAAAAGGTAAGTAATAAAAATTGGCATAATCTACTAATACATGACGCATGTGCTAATTGTCATTTACTCGTCCCGCAGGACGTTGTTTAAATACAATACAATTCATTTTTAATAGCTGTTGTGACATGTTAAAAGCAAGCACAACGACTTACAATACTTAAAAGCAAAATATTGTCATAAAGTAATTGTTAAAATGCCATTTTTTAAAAAGAAATTTAGTAAGTAATAATGGCGACCTATTTTATTAACGGAGCGGTGGGATTTAACTACGTCATCAAGAAAATGGCGGCGGAAATTACCGAGCGGCGTACGGAAATACCGATGAACAAAATCATCGTTTGTAAGCATCAAACTAATAATTTTCAAATTTTACATAAGCAACATTGTAATCTACGGACTTTTATCTAACAAATATCAAAAGTATGTCAGAACATGGCAGTTCACCTTTAATATATTAAATGCAATAGTATTGTAAGTGTTAAAATGTTCAACTCCAAAATACATTTCCTACATAATATTCTTAAAATGATCTTACGGTCCACAATTTTGATCTTTGTGCATGAAATACACAATGTCGATGCTGTCAGGCCCGATGCAGAAAATGGGTCCCCGCAATTCGGTTCGGTGGCGCTGCTACAGAAGTAGCAGTTTATTGCATCCGCATCCGCAAAACAGCGAAAGTATAATTCACGTCATGCTATTATTCCACAGATATTTGGAAATATTCCCATTTATAGTGATTGTGAAAATAACCCAATTGAGGCGCGTCGTGGGAAAACCGGACTTAATACATGTGCGTAAAGTGTCGTCCCGGATTAGCCTGTGCAATCCGCACAGGCTAATCCAGGACGGCACTTTCCGCTTTAATGGTATTTTCTGTTTCAATGAAGTCTCTTCTAAACATAAATCCACCGCGCCTCCATTAAGCTATTAATTCTTAAAATCGCAAAATTAACTTAAAGAGCCTACGTTTACGAAAATATGGTCACCCATTGCAATGCAAATGGCATTAATAATAGTGTACGCGTAATAATATAATATAGAAGCGTATGATACAAAGATATCAAATCTTATAAATTAATGATAATAAAAGAATCAATCATATATTACATTATACATGATGTATTTAGTACAATGATATTGGTTTAAATTAATAGAAATATATACAACCATCTACTTTATTTTGCAAGCCATGTACATACACCGGCATGTAAGTAATAAAACGTAAACGATATATTATAGCATAAAAAGTCTTTTCTCAGTCTGTTATAGGGGTGTATTAACAAACAAAACGTGGTCGGTTATCGTCAAAAAAGGTTTTTTATTCAATAGACACGCGCCAATAATAACCGACCTTTACCTATGCGTGAACCGACCCTCCTTGTTACTATTGTCCATTATTAAACTCTTGGAAGTTCGTTCGTTTGGTCGATATCAATAGCACACGATATTACGGTTAATCCACCCGATTCTGTTTTATTAGCTGCTACTAGTACAAAGTTATTAGACGTATTAGTCCGCTACTAGCACTAACAGAAGGAGCCTTTTCATCCTACGGTAAATTTCTGTTAGTGCTACTAACACTAACAAAAGATGGTGTCGCTAACTAAAGATGTTTGTTTTGGTCTACGGTCGTCTATACCGTCAATGATTATACGGAAACGTCCGATCGATGTCGAATAAAGAAGCTCTTAATTAAGAGGCAGATTAAAACTAGAAACGTTTTCACGCGATAAAACTTGTTAAGTTAAAATATCTCGCAGTTTATTACAGGTAAACGGCTGGTGCTTTTGTTAAAATGTGTCGATGTTTGTTAACAGGTAAATACACAGTTATTTCTCAACATAATTCGTAGCCTTGGTCGTCGTTGAATTCATGTATACACATTTAATTTGTAATCAGATTTCGCGAGCCTCGCCAGAACTGGAAGAATTATTGTAAATTGTACAGTCTAGTATTTTTTTATAATGGCTAAATTATTGGTAGAGTATCAAAAACTCGTCCGAGCTATACTGACCAATGCGTCACAAGCAATGTGTGTAGCATGTTTTGCTGGCGAAATGTATAATGAAATTTAATGAGAATAAATCTTATTCAAAACAGTTATCTCATTAGGACCCCGCTAATTTTTGTAGGGTGCCCTATAATAATAACACTGTCTGTCCATCCGTCCACATTTGTCATGGATTTCCTTCATAACTTCAAAAGCATTTAAGATAAATCTCATTATGGAGAGTGCAGTGCACAAAAATCATTACTCAACACTTAAAAATTCTTGAGTTATCGCCCATTGTTAATTTGTCGTACTCATTTGCCTGGAGCATAACTTTTACAACTATAAGAGGTATTAACTTGAAACTTCATAGGTGGATATATCTCATTAAGGAAAATTGAGTACTCAAGACCCTTTACTCTGCACTTCATAATTTTGGAGTTATTGCCCTTTTTCATACTTTATTTTTGGAACGGAATATATAGAGAAAATTCCACGTAAAGACAACTCCTACAGTTTCGATAGGATTTTCTTGAAACTTGATTTTATTGGTGAGGTAAATATGTAGTTTTGCAGAAAAGGATTAACATTTTCTTCTTTATTTGCAAGTTATGTTCCTTTTATTATTGCTCCTGTATAGAATATATAGGGAACATTCCTTATGAACTCAACTCTTCTTACATTATTCAACGGATTTTCTTGAAAAGATTCTTCATTGTTGAGAGTAATGTGTTGTGAGTACATGTAAAGATGGGTTTTTAGCTCACCCGAGCACAAAGTGCTCGGTGAGCTATTGGTATAGGGGACCTCTTCGGCGTCGTCTATCTTCCGTCGTCCGTACGCTGTCAACAATTTGGACCGTTATCGCGATAAAGGCTACATTTTTTATTCAATCTTGACCTAACTTGTACAGTTTGTGTATGACCATAAAATCTCGGATGGGATTGTTATTGAGTCAGATCACACCAGAAAAACCAGAGTTGTTGCCCCTTTTTCATGCAAAAATGCCCTTTTCCAACGTATAGACTTTATTTTCCATCCAATCTTAACCAAACTTTCACAATTTGTGTATGACCGTCAGATCCCAACAGACCCAAAAAGGGCCAGATTGTGTTTCAAACACCAGAGTTATTGCCATATTATTCAAAAATATACAAAAATGGACACTATTCAGGATAGAGACTTCATTTTTGATCCAATCTTCACCAATCTTGCACAGTTTGTCTATTACCATGAGATTACAGTTATAGTCGAATAAAAGAAAGCTCGGACCAGAAACACCAGAGGTATTGCCCTTTGTGAAAAAATATGCAGAAATGGACATTATTCAGGATAGAAACGTAATTTTTCATCCAATCTTCATAAATCTTGCACAGTTTGTCGATGCACATTAAATTAAAAGTGAAGTTGACTGTAAGCAAGATCGGACCAGAAACACCAGAGTTATTTCCCTTTGTGAATTTTTTTTATAAAAATGGACATTATTATGTATAGAGACTTCATTTTTCATCCAATCTTCACCAATTGTGTACAGTTTGTCTATGAACGTAAGACTACAGATGAAGTCAAATAAAAGTATGATCAGGCCTGAAACACCAGAGTTATTGCCCCTTTTGTTTGGAAAAAAAACATCAACAAGTTATCAATGATTGGCTTGCACACACGATTTTTGATTCAATGTTGATCAAACTTACACAGTTTGCACATGAGCATAAAAATTGATTGATAAAATTTGATTTCCAAAAGTTGCAACACTTGCATGCAGTTATTTGTACATGCAACATTGATGTCTTCAGAGCCTGCATTAATATCATTTATCATCATTAGACAGAAAATTTTCAAAGAAAAAGCAAAACTTGACCTTATAGCACAGCCATTGCAATTATCGCATAACAATTAGTTCTCCAAAACTGTTTGCGAAAAAGACATACAAATCTACTGTTTCTGCATTTTCCAGAATTGTCAATGACTTAATGAAAATGAGTCATGTAAGAATATCGAGAAAAATGATTTGAGAACCATTAGCAAAAAAAACGCACATCCACTACCCAACTCGTACTTTAGTTAACCCATTGCACTAACCGATGTTTTAAATCAAAATTGGTCCTATCTCCCTCTGCGTATTGTTCAGATACCTTATTTTTCAAACCAGTATGGTCTTCATGTGTACCAGTTCTCAGGTGAGCTCTTTGTGCCATCATGGCCCTCTTGTTCAATTTTTCTCCTCCATAAGGAAGTTATGGCCCTTTCATTGTTTTTCTCTATGGAATACACATACATAGGGAAAACGCCTTGTGAACGCAACTCCTCCTCTGGATTTTCTCGAAACTTGTCTTTATTGTTATAGGTAGCATGTGATGTAAGTTATGCTTAAAGATGGGGTTTTCAATTATTTTTTTTATATACTGTACATAAATTTTCATTTCCTGTCTGCCACCTTCAAACATCATTCGGGGCCCATTGTCACTCCTGTGACAAATTTCGTAGTCTAGACAAAATAATGATTGGTTTTATGAAAAAATATTTGATAGTTATTAAAAATGCATTTTTTTAATTTCTAATATAACATATGGTTGCATGTAACCCATGCATTTATAGTGGGGCATTGGTCAATATATAATTATTTATATACGGGTAACTGCAGTTAAACAAATGGCTTCAGTGGATGTGATCATTTGTAAAAAATAATAGACTAGTACGTATTTGAAAAATAAGAACCTTAAAAAATAAAAATAATAACCCATGCAAATCTGTTTGGGCTCATGCATCTAGGACTTTTACAGGAAAAAATGTATCAGTTTGTTCAGTTGATTTTTTTCTGGATTTATTTCCAGCTTCACAAAGAGTCCAAGACTGCACAGAAGCGCCATCTTTTCAGACTTTCAGACAGCAAAGTATCTGTACACATATTGATTTTATTCAAAGGTAATTATTATGTAACAGTGTCATGGGATGAACAGTATTTTGAAAATAAGGGATACATGTAACCGAAACCACTACACATTTCATAATTGTTTTAAAAAATAAATATGTTTATTATTGTTTATACAACGATCTGTCATCAAGCCAGTTTAAAGAATTTCATTAAAGTTTTAATAATTTTAGAAATGTAAATGAACAAAAACATATAATATCATATAGGTATATATTTATGCCCTGGTTTCAGGAGTCTGGACTGTAGCATTCTGTTTTCCCTCTTGTTGGGCCTGGCAATATAATTTAGGGCTGCTGCGAGTAACTGAGACTCGGATACTCACGATCGCGGGCTCGGAATTGAGTACTGATACTCATCATTTCCAAGATCGTTTCATTGTGATGTTATAATTTTATATTTACCTTATATCGATTTTCCATAAAATGAGTTATTTAGTATGCAAAATAAACCCTTTTAAGACTTTATATTGCATTTTAATGTGAATACACATCCTAATGTCATAGTTCATTTTAAACCTTCCAGTGTTTGCTATAATGTGACTAAAGGTGTGTAAACAGACTCTTTACAATTTGCTCTGTTATGTCAAAATGAATTTGTTGAATATGATAAATTTAAGTTATTAGTCTTCATGAGAGTGTTTTCCTGTATCACAACTTTTAACTGCTGATTCGTGGTTCTATCTGCGAATTGTAAGCCCCGACGTTGTTTATCATATCGTCGCTTACCCAACGATCCACAGCCCTAATGTAATTTTCCGACAAGGCTTTGATCCTTTCACCAATTATTAAGTGCTGGGGTGTTACTCCATATACACTGTATTCCCTTATATAAGTACTTTAACTGGTTTATTACTCCATGGCTATATGGATCAAGAATTTGATTGGCTGGGACATAATTATTGTTTCTTTCAGGAAAAATGAACACAGGGTAAACTGGGCAACCTGAGAATCCAGGGCACACTGGTTTTGAGGTATACATAAGTTCACAACAATTTTATTGACATCTTTAGAGGGACTATGTCTACAAAAAGTTATCTCTGATAGCATTAATAATTATATTATAAAATGTTTGGAAAAAATGAACCGCTCATAGGTATCAACCACACGAGGCATGTGCCATAAGAATAACTGACAATTCCCCATTTAACTCTGTATTTAAAAAAAAAACACTTGCAAACTATGTTTATACAAGAAAGGTGTCAAACATACACAACTTAAATGAATTTGGTTTGGTTTTTAGGCTGGGGCGATAGCCGGAGTCTTAAGTGTAACCGCAAATTGAAATCACATGTAGCTTTTGACGTGGCAATTGCGCAGTTACCTCCCCAGCTTCTCAGCTTTCAATATCGTGGAACAGGGGACATTACTGAATCAGAAAAGCGAAACAATTCCTTGCTATCAGTGGATTGGTCCACTAAATACTATCAATACATTAATTCAGAGATTGCTATGGCTAGATGACAAGAAATAGATCCTATTTAATCCATTGCGAACAATCAATATATCCTTTTATTGACATTGTGTGTTCAGAAGAAATTGCTGACCAACGGTCTCATTATGTACATACCTCCATGCGAATCGACGAATACGGCGCTGTTGAAAGCTGATAAAGTTTGTGACCGTACCTTCTTTCGAACCACCTTCGTACAAACAATGTGCATTCAACAAAAACGAAGGAGCATCGGTAACATCGCATAAAACCTGTTTCTTGGTGAAGGAAGATGGTCAATGCTCGCCAGCAGCACTACGCACAGAAGATGATTTCAATAACGCTTTCAACTATCTCATTACCAGATCGCAGGATACTACAGTCAATGTGATAACTAAAGACTCGCTGTTCAAAATCGGCATTCTAAACGAAACGCTCGACCTAAACGATTACGCCTTGGTGTTTTCACGAGTGTCATATGATGAGAATACAACGTGCTTGTACATCGACGTGAGTGCAAAAGCTATATCCTATAAGAGATGTACAACGAAACAAACTCTGTGTCAAATTCAAGAGCCTGATAAGCAGTTACATTTACCCAATAATGATGAATCTCACATTAACAGCGTTTGGATCGTGTTTGCTGCACTTTCATGCGTGATTGTTTCTTTGGTCATTGTTGTACTACTGCTGTATGGTTTGCATAGACTTCACAATCGATGTTTTGAAAATACTGTGCCAACAAATAACGCATAACTGTTGAAAAATATATTCATATAACCCATTTCAGTTGGTGTCATGATGTTGAAAATGTTAAGTTGTGAATTTGTGGCTGCGATGATTGCCAATTATTTGCAAGAAAAGCAGTTTGATGACACCAATGACACTTTTTGTGATGTAGTTGAATGTGTGGTGTTGCTTGTGGACAGAAGTGTAACTCAGCATGTTGTTACAAAGGATGATTTGGAGAAAGCTTGTTTTGACTATTTTGGCGAATTGTTGATGCAAACACACTGAAATCAACTGTCCATCCAAAACATTATATTTTCAACCGAAACTCAAATTCGGGTTTTGGCTCATTTTCTGGATGAAATAACACATACGACTCAGATGTTTCAGATTTGTGATCGCGAAAACGTTTCACCCGAGGCTTTTCTGTGGTTGTTATGCTCATATGTTTCGATATGATTTCCCATAGCCGTTTCGCAGCATCTCTTTCTTGTTATTCCATTGCTTTTTTCGGATGCGTTCTCCGCATTTCAGTTTGCGATGAACTGCTGGTTTAAGTATTTTGACAATTTCGCTTTTTATGGCTTGTTGCTCAGTCTCTGGGACAAAGAAACAAAAATCGATCCAAAAGCTATTGAAGTGGTTTGATATGTGACAACGGACTACGTTAGTTATAGCTATTTGCTGTATGTTACATGTTTCGTTACAAAATAATTATATATAAGTCACACATAAAGCGTAGATTGCATTTGTTCATGTTTGCGACTATCTTTCTGCTCATATTACTGACTCGCTTGATAATTAACGAAAGAAAACCAGTCGAGATTTGGGACCGTGTACAAAGTAGTGTTGACAAGAAGAAGAAGCCATGCTCGTTTTAACATTCATTTCGGTATTCTATCTGCAACAACTCCACTGGTGGTTGTCGACTAGACAGATACGCAACGAATGCAATGAAGCGATAGAAAAACTCATTGTGGCGTTTCGAGACGATGAGTTGCTGTTATCGACTACCAAATAACATTTGATGTTGAGACAGATGTTGTTTTACAAGTGACACAATAAAACAACTTTTGTGAAATGTATTGAGGTGTCTGTTGTGACTGAATTGTAGCAAAATAAACACACTAGCTTACTGTTGGTCCATTTTATTTTGTAAATCAGGACATTACATTTTCTTCTCTGCACTTTCGACTCAAGCTTCTACTGAACACCTTGGTAAAGCTTCTCTTTCTAGATCAGGCACGTTTTCCATCGATTTTGCTCGGTTCGTAGTTGGACTGAGGTTGCAGATTTTCCTTAGACACGTTTTCTCTTCTAATCAGCTCGTTATCATAAGCGTTTTTATTGTGAAATGTAAGCAGTTGTGGTATACGTTTTAAAAACATCACCACCTCTTCCATGCCTAGGTACTCAGCGAGTTCAATCATATTGACCAAGCTAGCGATGGATTGCCAGTCCGAGTAATCTTGCGTGAGACCGTTGCATTGATAGTCAGACAAGTTCATGAGAATTTCAAACACGTTCATCAATTCTTGAACGCTGTACTTGGTAATATGAGATGGTTTGTCTTAAGATTGGTGAACGATTGCTGCTGGATAAGACCTTTGTTCTTTGCCCACGCAAAATACAACCCTGTCTTTGCTTTTTTTAAGCGATTGAATTAGCTTCGAAGTGATTTGTATGCCAACATCGTACTTTGGTGAACAAGCGATTCATGGCCTCGGTGTCAGTGACACGATTAATATCTTTAACGTTTACTGTTGACATGGTTTGTGCGATTTAAGCGTTTCTAGTAAAAGCTATCCTTAAATTGATATTTTGTGTGACTTATCTTTCATCGCAACTTGCCGAAACGTATCTTGTGATTGCCAAGGCAGTTGAACATCCACAGAAAGTCGTGTTTCTTTTTCAACTGGGCATCACCCCCTATCGTATTCATCATAACCAGGAAAACGTAAACGCCTAAAAGCGAGTAAGGACAGAGCGATGTGTTTCTCGAATGCTTATATGTATCATATATGAACTTGATGTACGCAGAATTGTTTACAGTACTTTCGTCAAACAGAGAGAATAAATTATAAGCTTTCAGTCTGTTATAACCGCACATTGGATCCCCGAACACTGAATCAAAATGACTTGTAATTTCGCTAGGGGTCAAATTCCTAAACAACGACATTCGTTCATCGTCCTTAAATTCATTTAGAATCATAGTGACACACGTTTGAATGCCACACCCAAGTTTAGAGTTTACGTCTACTAGCTTGATTTCAAACGTGCGTATTTGCTCTTCGTATTCTATTATGTACTGATAAATGCAAAGTGAACATTCTTTGTGTTGACGAGAGTACATGGGTGAAAACAAGCATGTGTTTTGTGCTAACTGTTCGTCTTCGTCAAATAAAACCTCGTCGACCTCCATTGATAACGCAACACGTGTATTACAGTTAAACAAATTATTGCCACCACATATACCAAAAAAAAACAAAAAAAAATGCAGCGTAATCATACAATATTGCAACAACGTAGTCATTGTTCATCATCGCTGAGTTCCAATTCACTGAGTATGGTGTTCTCCTTTATGGCTTTCTTGACAGCTTTCTTTCCACCAGATTTGCGTTTTCTCTTGGCAGTCAGAACATTCATGATTTGCTCTTCGTCATCGTTGAGCGTATCTGGCATTTCTGAATCGGAGATATCGATGTTGGTGTAGTATCGCTTTTCCTGAACCTTGGAAGTTTTTATTCGTTCCATCAATGCGAAAATGTCTTTGTCTTCACTAGAACTGTTTTCAAGCATGTCGTTGAACACATTGATCGGAATCATGTTGAATACGTTAGAGCTCACAGTTTTCACCACATCATCTCTCAGATTTCTTGTTTTTTGATACCCTTAATGAGATGCTGTGTTCTAATTTTGAGACTCTTGTATTGTGCGAGTTTCGCGTCAATCTGTCTCAGCTTCGCAGAAAGGTCTTCCATCTTCAACTTATCGTTCGGCGACAAGAAGACACCAGGCTCAACTTCAGAAACAATATCGCACTTCACACCGTGTTTCAGTATACTGTTAGTGAACTCCTGAATGCGTTCTCGGTTTTGCATTTTCCTACCGTAGCTTGAATTCAGCTGCTGTTGTGTCATTGTAGTAAGTGTTTGTGAGTGTGCTTGATATGACTCGCACATGTTATATATATACAGAAAAATACAAATACTTCTATTTGTTCATCAATGGTTTGAACAATCGTATGTAGTACGCCTCTTTTGCTTTACGCACATACTTGTCTCGCTCAGTCTCCAATAGAAATACAGTGTAGCGCTCTTTCACGTCGCACAAGTGCTTCCCACATTCAATCAAATGATCGGTCGCTCGACACAAATGTTGTTCTGTGCGAATGTGAGAGTTATGCGTATGAATGCGTCGCCTTAGATTAACAGTTTCTCCGATGTACTCACCGCTACATAAAGTGCAGCGCTCGCTGTTGCATGGTTGAACCTTGTATTCCATCAAAACGAAATATTGTCAAATTGTGTGTAAAATGTTTTTATACAACTTTCATTCGCATTTCCCCGGTCACAGGATAAGCGAACAAAATATAAAAGCAAACAAATTATTCTACAAGCATGAAGCACAAACTAGATCAATTGACATTGTGGGATGTATTTCCTCTTTTGTAAAATCACAATAATAGTAACAGTGTAAAAATAAGGTTGATCTATCCTAAAGTCGAATGTCAGTTGCTAGACTTTGATATACAAACGTTATGATCAGCTGGCACGCTGAAAACGATTGCTTGCTCGTCCATACCAAACGTAATATCGAAACTCGAACATGTAAGAAGATTCCAATGCTTGAGATGTATAGTCTTCGTAGCATTTGCGAAACAAAACTCAACTGTCAATTCGAATTTGAAAATGTTTTTGTCTTCGGCATAGTCAAACACGGTCTCGAATATGCTTTCCAGCAGTTCTTGCTCATTGAAAGAAGCGCTGATATCTTTGCGTATGTGTACTGAACATTCTTTCAGCATTGCTCTCGCTAACCTCCAAAGTGTACATTTCGTGAATAGAATTCATTGTGTGATATGATAAACAGAAACAAGCAAGGTTGATATAGCTAAACATTTATAACGCTTTCTTTCTGTCGGGCAATGCTATGCAATGCAAATATGAAACAAAATGCAATCACCACAAGCAAAATAAATCCACCAACGCTAACGGCGACAGTCTCCCAATATGTTAGTGTTCTAAGTCCCGATTTGCTGTTGCTAAATACCACCTCGCAAAGCATCAGTCGGTTTGTGCACTTTTCTTCTGAAATAGTCTTAGCTCGCATATCAACGTACTGCATTCCTGTTCGCGGTTCGTTTCTTCGTTTTCCAATCTCACAATAAAGTGGTCGCTTGTTGCAAGACTGTCTTCTATGTTCTTGATTCGAAACTTGGCATCTGTCCTATTTTACGCAATGTTCTGAGTGATGCTAACTAAATACGATACTACGTTGAAATTGCCTTCTTTCGCTATTAACACTGCGTTTGTTTGCATATCGCATTCGTCCACCTGGTATTTTCTCTTGAATAACGACATGCATTTGCTCTCAACCGTTTCGCCATCTTTGGTGCTGTACACGATGAGTTGATATGATGAGGCATTTTCCGAGAGAATAACTTCGTTACTCACTTGTTTTAATATTTGAGTGTGTAACTCATTTGATGTATCTTAACGTTCGTCGATAATCAACGCCTTATAGTTTTTAATTTGATAAGGATGCGTGGCTGAATAAACCATAAATGTTGATTCCAATTTGGTAAAATAGCACCGATCGTTGTGATCTTTACCTATAGTAGTAGAATGATTGCAGGTAAGGCAGTAGCAGTTTTGCAGTCCGTAAGTAGATATTTCTGCAACACCACTCTCGTTGCGAGCGATTTTGTTTTTATGTCTGTTTAGATTATTTTGTATAGCGTTCAATTGTTGGACAGCAATTGCATCGTTTGGAATCGGTAGATCATCGTTTGTTTTATTCACGTTGACCCTAAGATGCGACAGATCGAAAACTGGAACATTGTCGTCTGTCTCCTGTCTTTCTAAATCCTCTTGTCTCTCTAAGTCATCATCAGGATAATCTTCGCTTTCCAAGCTGTTTAACTTGTTTGTTGGGCCTTCTATTTCGCGATTTACTTGTTCATTAGTGTCTCGTATGATTATGTATCTGTGAGGATTCATTTTAATATCGACATTTTTGGTGGGTTTATATAGTTCCAAGTGCGACATTTTTTCCTTAATCAGTGCCTCTTTGATGGTTGTAAAAGCGTTATGTAATCTCCAGACTCGTTGTCCGCCTACATTTGCTTCACACCATGTACCTAACGATGAGCACAAGTTATTGTTAAATCTAATGATGGCCTGACCATGTATACCATTTGCACAAATTTCACTCCCATCATATGTCAATGAAACATTATACGTTAACAATGGTATCCACGCGTACGTTGAAATCTCAGTATACACCGATTCCACAGGTTCGCTAATTGTAGATTATGTTTTCGGTTCAATTGTCAAACGCACCACTAGACTCGGTTTTTCGTATGTAAAAAAATTGCTATTCGCTTTAAAACAGTATACTACGCCATACTCCGGTCTCGAATACGCCTCTCTCTTATTCGGACATCTAGATAAGCCGATGGATTTACATCTTGCTTCTAACTCCTATGCCTCGAAACCCAACTCTGGTTTGTTTATCCATTTGTTAAAAAAGCGCAAATTGAGTTTAACGTCATCATAGAATAACAGATAATCATAGGTTACGTTTACCAAAACGTAGAAAGAGCCGTTGGTAACATCAATCGATCTGTTGTGTAACGGCTTAAAACATTGCGAGTCATAAAAGTTCGGATTAATAGCACCTAATGCATTTGTTTGTACCGCTAAAGCGAGAAACAGGGCAACGATGGACATAAAGTCATACATGAAGAATGTTTGATGCATTTGTCAATCGATTAGAACTGGTTCATATATAAGTATTTATCCTTTGCAAAATGAATAATCTAACTATACAGTGTTATGTCAACGAACCAGGCTGCCGCGAACACTACAAAAGTCCCCATACGGTTGAATTGGAGAAGTTTCTCTTGAACATTGTCTGCATTCCAGATGAAAACGATCAAATAGAGACACGTCTATCGAGTGAGAACCTTGTTAGGCAGAGAGAAATACATTCCAAAAAGATTAATATGAACTGTCGCGAATACACAATCGGTGAAATTTGCCAGAAGTTGCGAAACAACATTGGTGTAATTTTGGATACGCGACCGCGAAATCCGAAGTTCAGTACCTTGTACAAAACGATAGGTTCTCTTCAGGCGTGGAGTGAACGGACTAATGAAACAATATCTAACATACAGTTAGCAAAAGCAGGGTTTTATTTTGATCAGTGTTACAAATGCCTGAAGTGTTTTCACTGTTCAGTTAGTTTGCAATCATGTGGTACACAAAAAGACATTTAGGAAGAGCACGCAGAATTATTTCCATTTTGTGCTCATGTACGACAATACCAGGGAGATGAGTTCATTCAAAATGTACTCAAGCAATCCTATGTGGCAAATGTACAAAGCGACTCAAATGAAAAGTATGTTATAGACTCATTCAATTCAAACAATAGGTCTTGAGAAACACGAAGTCGGATGTTCGTTTGATGTAAGTAGTTTGCTCGAGGAGAATAATTGCCTTCGTAGCAATATATTGTGCAAGGTGTGTTTGGAGGAGCAGTGTTCAATAATCATCGTGCCTTGTTCTCATTACGCGGTTTGCGCCCAATGCGTTGCTGCGCTAGAGCGATGTCCTCTGTGTAGATCACATATCCAAGGGACAATAAGGTCACAAATGGTTTGACATTAACCTTCGGAAACATATTAAAGTGTAACATGATCATATGGATGTAGACACTAGACAACTTATTTTGAAGCAGATCAACAACTATGCAAGACGCAAGGCTGCGATGGAACCAACAAAAACGATAATGGCTATTTTCGATAAAATAGTTGAGTTGGTTGTTGGTAACACCAGTATAGGCAAAATCAAGATTCAGCACGCACTCATCGACTGTTGTACCTCAAGAAATACTTTCTCGGTTTGGTCATTCCTGATCACTGATTGTACGAAACATACTCTGAACGTTCTAGCTACGAAAGCGAATCTGTGCAGATTTGACTTATTCTTTAGTTTCACGCACAATGAAAGCTGGATCGTTGGTGTAATAGATTCCCATGGTGTTGAGAAGCCAAAAGATGTTGTCAAAGCAGTACTTGACACTGAACATGTTGCTGAAATGTACAGCTCAAAAGCGCCGAATCGATATAATCATCGTATTGCTATAACTGGTATTGCATCGAATCGTCTATGCTAATGCGTAAATAAAATGTTTGCACTATACTGGTTTACTTGTTTTCTATACAAACAACTCAGAAAACAATTAACACACAAACACGTTTCAATTGATTCATTTGTATGTATGTAAAGTGTCGTCCCGGATTAGCCTGTGCGGAAACAGCAAATCAAACACAAAAGGGCACACAGGACACAACTGTCGATGCCGAAGTTTCACATCTCCTTTTCCAAAGTCCCAGAGGTGTGTATGGCAAAACACGCATCGAATGCAATGAAACAAATTGTCGTAGATGAAGCCTTGGCTAGCCATGTCTTCCTTTGAGACGTTAGGTTCTGATGGCCAATCTTCAAACGTTTTGAGTCTCTGGTTTAAATCACGATACTGGAAATACAACTCTCTT
The DNA here is from genome assembly GCA_027627225.1 of Congeria kusceri. Classification (NCBI taxonomy): domain Eukaryota; kingdom Metazoa; phylum Mollusca; class Bivalvia; order Myida; family Dreissenidae; genus Congeria; species Congeria kusceri. The sequence goes on along the minus strand of CM051027.1, from coordinate 2,610,725 downwards.
GACGGGAAAGCCATGATTGCAAACAGTGTCTAACATTTGCACGATTAGCTGATATATATCAACAATTTTGTAATATCTACTTGCGAACAATACCACATGTTTGCAAAACAGTCTCTGGCAATTGTTTCAAACATTCAGCGTAGCAACTAAACAAAGCAATCACAAGTGGGCATATTGACAAGCACTCTTGAGATGTTCTACCACATAAATCACAACGTGTTTCATCTTGTTCATGATACAATGTGCTGTACTTTATGATCCGTTTTGCACATCGGCATTGTGAAATACGTTTTGCTACTTCGCGCCTTTCGCGCTTGAGAAGAATTAGTTTGTAGCGTTGATACTTTGTTTTGGTTTTGCTCACAAACATGACATCTACATACAAACCAAAATAATTGTCTTTCTGATCATATCTGGTTTCTTGGTCTAAATTTGGGTCAGCTCACCTCATTTTGTTGTAATGACTTACATCACTGTGTATCTAGCACAGTTACAGTTTGAGCACCTATACCGAATTGCTGCAAAACCATATGTCTCAAATGTTCGAACGTTTTCGGTATGATCATCAACATTGTAGCATTGACATATTTTGTAGCATTTTTGGTCAGACTCTTCTTCCACAATACCATAGTTGTTTCTGCGATATTGGTTTTCATATTTGTTTTCCAAGTACCTTTCGAATGAGTCATCGTCAGAAAAGTAGATACGGTTGGTTTCTTCTTCATACTTTTCATCCAAAAAACGTTCGTATGATTCCAGAAACATATTTTCTACGATATCGATGTCATTGTATTTGCAACCCAAACACGTGTTTCTATCATGATTGTTGGAATCATTTTCAATACTGCAATCACTATCACCGTTTGTTTCATGATAATTTGTGTGCTTTTGGTCTCTTTTGGCATTCCGTAGTTTTTTTCTACGTTTTGATAGTTGCCTTCTCTTACGTTTTTAAACAGCTTTTTGATGCTGCTTTGCAATTTGTTTTTGAATCGATTTGCAACGCTTGTTTTTCATGATTTTCGGTTCGTTTGTTTTTTAACACACTACATTAATCACTACAATAATCGTCATAGTCATCTTCATAAATTTGGTCATGTTTTGTTTGAAACCATCTGCAGATAGCGCATCGATTATTGTCATGAATTTCGCTATTTTCACTGTCATATCCTTCTTCCATTCTGCCAAAACAAATCCCCATTGCGACTGAACGGTTTAACTCTGAATGAGACAGTATAGATCCTGAAATGGCTGAAAACGTAATAATTTTCCCGATAGAAAATCGACACCCGGCAAATTAGCGGGGGGTCTTTTTCACAACACCGCCCCCCCCCCCCCCATTTTCTGCCCACTAAAATTTTGCTAGGCATATAATATAGCGCCGAACTCCTGGCAAAAACATGCACAATAAAAAAGTGGCTATTAACAAATGTTATTTATGCTTTAGTAAATAGTTCTAGCCATAACAAATCAACTTCTCGTATCAGTTTTCACATAAAAGCCAACATGATTTTGCGCATATTTCTATCGATACGCCATTTTTTTTAACCGGAAGTGACGTATATTATTCCCGAATATCTTGAATATAGTTGAAAGTGAAATATGCAACGGGTAAATAACAATCGGTTATAAAAAAAGTAATGTGGAGCGTCGTGAGAAAACCGGAATTAATGCACGTGCGTAAAGTGTCGTCCCGGATTAGCCTGTGCAGTCTCAACGCGGCTCAATTATAAATGAGCAACATAAACAACAAAGTGGAATAACTACCAAACATACGATTGTGATCTGTCTGAAAGGCGATGGGAATTTTCTATTTTAAATCGTACTTTTGTATTATTATCCTTGTATGGAAATATAAAAGAATCAAAATAATTATGGATAAGCTAGATTGACGATCAACGAAAAGGTAAGTAATAAAAATTGGCATAATCTACTAATACATGACGCATGTGCTAATTGTCATTTACTCGTCCCGCAGGACGTTGTTTAAATACAATACAATTCATTTTTAATAGCTGTTGTGACATGTTAAAAGCAAGCACAACGACTTACAATACTTAAAAGCAAATATTGTCATAAAGTAACAATTGTTAAAATGCCATTTTTTTAAAAGAAATTTAGTAAGTAATAATGGCGACCTATTTTATTAATGGAGCGGTGGGATTTAACTACGTCATCAAGAAAATGGCGGCGGAAATTACCGAGCGGCGTACGGAAATTGCCGATGAACAAAATCATCGTTTGTAAGCATCAAACTAATAATTTTCAAATTTTATATAAGCAACATTGTAATCTACTGACTTTTATCTAACAAATATCAAAAGTATGTCAGAACATGGCAGTTCACCTTTAATATATTAAATGCAATAGTATTGTAAGTGTTAAAATGTTCAACTCCAAAATACATTTCCTACATAATATTCTTAAAATGATCTTACGGTCCACAATTTTGATCTTTGTGCATGAAATACACAATGTCGATGCTGTCAGGCCCGATGCAGAAAATGGGTCCCCGCAATTCGGTTCGGTGGCGCTGCTATAGAAGTAGCAGTTTATTGCATCCGCATCCGTAAAACAGCGAAAGTATAATTCACGTCATGCTATTATTCCACAGATATTTGGAAATATTCCCATTTATAGTGATTGTGAAAATAACCCAATTGAGGCGCGTCGTGGGAAAACCGGACTTAATGCATGTGCGTAAAGTGTCGTCCCGGACTAATCCAGGACGGCACTTACCGCTTTAATGGTATTTTCTGTTTCAAGGAAGTCTCTTCTAAACAAAAATCCACCGCGCCTCCATTAAGCTATTAATTCTTAAAATCGCAAAATTAACTTAAAGAGCCTACGTTTACGAAAATATGGTCACCCATTGCAATGCAAATGGCATTAATAATAGTGTACGCGTAATAATATAATATAGAAGCGTATGATACAAAGATATCAAATCTTATAAATTAATGATAATAAAAGAATCAATCATATATTACATTATACATGATGTATTTAGTACAATGCTATTGGTTTAAATTAATAGAAATATATACAACCATCTACTTTATTTTGCAAGCCATGTACATACACCGGCATGTAAGTAATAAAACGTAAACGATATATTATAGCATAAAAAGTCATTTCTCAGTCTGTTATAGGGGTGTATTAACAAACAAAACGTGGTCGGTTATCGTCAAAAAAGGTTTTTTATTCAATAGACACGCGCCAATAATAACCGACCTTTACCTATGCATGAACCGACCCTCCTTGTTACTATTGTCCATTATTAAACTCTTGGAAGTTCGTTCGTTTGGTCGATATCAATAGCACACGATATTACGGTTAATCCACCCGATTCTGTTTTATTAGCTGCTACTAGTACAAAGTTGTTAGACGTATTAGTCCGCTACTAGCACTAACAGAAGGAGCGCTTCCATCCTACGGTAAATTTCTGTTAGTGCTACTAACACTAACAAAAGATGGTGTCGCTAACTAAAGATGTTTGTTTTGGTCTACGGTCGTTTATACCGTCAATGATTATACGGAAACGTCCGATCGATGTCGAATAAAGAAGCTCTGCATTAAGAGGCAGATTAAAACTAGAAACGTTTTCACGCGATAAAACTTGTTAAGTTAAAATATATCGCAGTTTATTACAGGTAAACGGCTGGTGCTTTTGTTAAAATGTGTCGATGTTTGTTAACAGGTAAATACACAGTTATTTCTCAACATAATTCGTAGCCTTGGTCGTCGTTGAATTCATGTATACACATTTAATTTGTAATCAGATTTCGCGAGCCTCGCCAGAACTGGAAGAATTATTGTAAATTGTACAGTCTAGTATTTTTTTATAATGGCTAAATTATTGGTAGAGTATCAAAAACTCGTCCGAGCTATACTGACCAATGCGTCACAAGCAATGTGTGTAGCATGTTTTGCTGGCGAAATGTATAATGAAATTTAATGAGAATAAATCTTATTCAAAACAGTTATCTCATTAGGACCCCGCTAATTTTTGTAGGGTGCCCTATAATAATAACACTGTCTGTCCATCCGTCCACATTTGTCATGGATTTCCTTCATAACTTCAAAAGCATTTAAGATAAATCTCATTATGGAGAGTGCAGTGCACAAAAATCATTACTCAACACTTAAAAATTATTGAGTTATCGCCCATTGTTAATTTGTCGTACTCATTTGCCTGGAGCATAACCTTTACAACTATAAGAGGTATTAACTTGAAACTTCATAGGTGGATAGATCTCATTAAGGAAAATTGAGTACTCAAGACCCTTTACTCTGCACTTCATAATTTTTGAGTTATTGCCCTTTTTCATACTTTATTTTTGGAACGGAATATGTAGAGAAAATTCCACGTAAAGACAACTCCTACAGTTTCGATAGGATTTTCTTGAAACTTGATTTTATTGGTGAGGTAAATATGTAGTTTTGCAGAAAAGGATTAACATTTTCTTCTTTATTTGCAAGTTATGTTCCTTTTATTATTGCTCCTGTATAGAATATATAGGGAACATTCCTTATGAACTCTACTCTTCTTACATTATTCAACGGATTTGCTTGAAAAGATTCTTCATTGTTGAGAGTAATGTGTTGTGAGTATATGTAAAGATGGGTTTTTAGCTCACCCGAGCACAAAGTGCTCGGTGAGCTATTGGTATAGGGGACCTCTTCGGCGTCGTCTATCTTCCGTCGTCCGTACGCTGTCAACAATTTGGACCGTTATCGCGATAAAGGCTACATTTTTTATTCAATCTTGACCTAACTTGTACAGTTTGTGTATGACCATAAAATCTCGGATGGGATTGTTATTGGGTCAGATCACACCAGAAAAACCAGAGTTGTTGCCCCTTTTTCATGCAAAAATGCCCTTTTCCAACGTATAGACTTTATTTTCCATCCAATCTTAACCAAACTTTCACAATTTGTGTATGACCGTCAGATCCCAGCAGACCCAAAAAGGGCCAGATTGTGTTTCAAACACCAGAGTTATTGCCATATTATTAACAAATATACAAAAATGGACATTATTCAGGATAGAGACTTCATTTTTGATCCAATCTTCACCAATCTTGCACAGTTTGTCTATTACCATGAGATTACAGTTATAGTCGAATAAAAGAAAGCTCGGACCAGAAACACCAGAGGTATTGCCCTTTGTGAAAAAATATGCAGAAATGGACATTATTCAGGATAGAAACTTAATTTTTCATCCAATCTTCATCAATCTTGCACAGTTTGTCTATGCCCATACAATTAAAAGTGAAGTTGACTGTAAGCAAGATCGGACCAGAAACACCAGAGTTATTTCCCTTTGTGAATTTTTTTTTTTTAAATGGACATTATTATGTATAGAGACTTCATTTGTCATCCAATCTTCACCAATTGTGTACAGTTTGTCTATGAACGTAAGACTACAGATGAAGTCAAATAAAAGTATGATCAGGCCTGAAACACCAGAGTTATTGCCCCTTTTGTTTGGAAAAAAAACATCAACAAGTTATCAATGATTGGCTTGCACACACGATTTTTGATTCAATGTTGATCAAACTTACACAGTTTGCACATGAGCATAAAAATTGATTGATAAAATTTGATTTCCAAAAGTTGCAAGACTTGCATGCAGTTATTTGTACATGCAACATTGATGTCTTCAGAGCCTGCATTAATATCATTTATCATCATTAGACAGAAAATTATCAAAGAAAAAGCAAAACTTGACCTTATAGCACAGCCATTGCAATTATCGCATAACAATTAGTTCTCCAAAACTGTTTGCGAAAAAGACATACAAATCTACTGTTTCTGCATTTTCCAGAATTGTCAATGACTTAATGAAAATGAGTCATGTAAGAATATCGAGAAAAATGATTTGAGAACCATTAGCAAAAAAAAGCACATCCACTACCCAACTCGTACTTTAATTAACCCACTGCACTAACCGATGTTTTAAATCAAAATTGGTCCTATCTCCCTCTGCGTATTGTTCAGATACCTTATTTTTCAAACCAGTATGGTCTTCATATGTACCAGTTCTCAGGTGAGCTCTTTGTGCCATCATGGCCCTCTTGTTCAATTTTTCTCCTCCATATGGAAGTTATGGCCCTTTCATTGTTTTTCTCTATGGAATACACATACATAGGGAAAACGCCTTGTGAACGCAACTCCTCCTCTGGATTTTCTCGAAACTTGTCTTTATTGTTATAGGTAGCATGTGACGTAAGTTATGCTTAAAGATGGGGTTTTCAATTATTTTTTTTAAATACTGTACATAAATTTTCATTTCCTAGCTGCCACCTTCAAACATCATTCGGGGCCCATTGTCACTCCTGTGACAAATTTCGTAGTCTAGACAAAATAATGATTGGTTTTATGAACAAATATTTGATAGTTATTAAAAATGCATTTTAATTTCTAATATAACATATGGTTGCATGTAACCCATGCATTTATAGTGGGGCATTGGTCAATATATAATTATTTATATACGGGTAACTGCACTTAAACAAATGGCTTCAGTGGATGTGATAATTTGTAAAAAATAATAGACTAGTACGTATTTGAAAAATAAGAACCTTAAAAAATAAAAATAATAACCCATGCAAATCTGTTTGGGCTCATGCATCTAGGACTTTTACAGGAAAAAATGTATCAGTTTGTTCAGTTGATTTTTTTCTGGATTTATTTCCAGCTTCACAAAGAGTCCAAGACTGCACAGAAGCGCCATCTTTTCAGACTTTCAGACAGCAAAGTATCTGTACACATATTGATTTTATTCAAAGGTAATTATTATGTAACAGTGTCATGGGATGAACAGTATTTTGAGAATAAGGGATACATGTAACCGAAACCACTACACATTTCATAATTGTTTTAAAAAATAAATATGTTTATTATTGTTTATACAACGATCTGTCATCAAGCCAGTTTAAAGAATTTCATTAAAGTTTTAATAATTTTAGAAATGTGAATGAACAAAAACATATAATATCATATAGGTATATATTTATGCACTGGTTTCAGGAGTCTGGACTGTAGCATCCTGTTTTCCCTCTTGTTGGGCCTGGCAATATAATTTAGGGCTGCTGCGAGTAACTGAGCACTCGGATACTCACGATCGCGGGCTCGGAATTGAGTACTGATGCTCATCATTTCCAAGATCGTTTCATTGTGATGTTATAATTTTATATTTACCTTATATAGATTTTCCATAAAATGAGTTATTTAGTATGCAAAATAAACCCTTTTAAGACTTTATATTGCATTTTAATGTGAATACACATCCTAATGTCATAGTTGATTTTAAACCTTCCAGTTTTTGCTATAATGTGACTAAAGGTGTGTAAACAGACTCTTTACAATTTGCTCTGTTATGTCAAAATGAATTTGTTGAATATGATAAATTTAAGTTTTAGTCTTCATGAGAGTGTTTTCCTGTATCACAACTTTTAACTGCTGATTCGTGGTTCTATCTACGAATTGTAAGCCCCGACGTTGTTATCATATCGTCGCTTACCCAACGATCCACAGCCCTAATGTAATTTTCCGACAAGGCTTTGATCCTTTCACCAATTATTAAGTGCTGGGGTGTTACTCCATATACACTGTATTCCCTTATATAAGTACTTTAACTGGTTTATTACTCCATGGCTATATGGATCAAGAATTTGATTGGCTGGGACATAATTATTGTTTCTTTCAGGAACAAATGAACACAGGGTAAACTGGGCAACCTGAGAATCCAGGGCAAACTGGTTTTGAGGTATACATAAGTTCACAACAATGTTATTGACATCTTTAGAGGGACTATGTCAACAAAAAGTTATCTCTGATAGCATTAATAATTATATTATAAAATGTTTGGAAAAAATGAACCGCCCATAGGTATCAAACACACGAGGCATGTGCCATAAGAATAACTGACAATTCCCCATTTAACTCTGTATTTAAAAAAACAACACTTGCAAACTATGTTTATACAAGAAAGGTGTCAAACATACACAACTTAAATGAATGTGGTTTGTTTTTAGGCTGGGGCGATAGCCGGAGTCTTAAGTGTAACCGCAAATTGAAATCACATGTAGCTTTTGACGTGGCAATTGCGCAGTGACCTCCCCAGCTTCTCAGCTTTCAATATCGTGGAACAGGGGACATTACTGAATCAGAAAAGCGAAACAATTCCTTGCTATCAGTGGATTGGTCCACTAAATACTATCAATACATTAATTCAGAGATTGCTACGGCTAGATGACAAGAAATAGATCCTATTTAATCCATTGCGAACAATCAATATATCCTTTTATGCCAAATTTACAAGTAAATAATCTATAATGCCAGTTTGATATGTTACCTTGTGTGTGTTTACAAAGTTTATAATTTATAACTTTTCGTGACCTTTAACTTTATTTTGCAAGCCGCAGTCTTTCGGCGTTCAACGCTTTGATTTAGCATGCCATAACACTTTCCTATAAATTATATTATAATACCTTTATTATACTTTTACGTCAAAGACATAGTCCTTTTTATAAATTCAGTGTTACATTAATCAAAATATGCTTACTGTGTTGCACATTATTAATCGACTAATACTCAACTTAAAGTTATACAACCAAAAGTTATTAAAGTGTCATGTACAAAATGCAATAGTTTGAAGCTTTAAACTGTTATTGCTTTCAATACAATATCGCCATCTTTTTCAAATATATATTGAAAATTGTCATTAATTCTTGTCAGATTTATGTGAGAAAATTCATTTTTTGGTGGTAGTCACTGGAAGATTGAGGGTGAAAAAAGGGGTACAATTCAAGGGCCATGATCATTGTCTGAGATGCCATTATTATTACAGTATGAATTAACTGAGACCAGTAATGTATGAATAACACTTTATGTGATGAACAAGCATATACTAAATTGTAAACATATATGTAAGTTGTTCATTGACTATTGTTATATGCATAAAGACTAATATAGAATTGTATTTTGTACATGTAATTTAAGAAGCCTGGACTTGCAGTTGGCAGCATTTGATGCAAAGGAACCAATCCTGCACTTTGAAACACTATGCAAACTTTGCACTGGAGCACGTGCTGTCACATAGATACCACCCACTTGTGTTGGAAATAGAATGCAGGACCATCAATAATGGGTATTTGGTAAAATCTTTTTATGTTAAATCTTTTTCACGAAGAATGGTGAAGGGGCATTAAGTGTTACACCTGTCCGTGCATGCGTCCGTCCGTCCTTTCAAAATTCCGTGTATTATCAATAACTTGGCAGAAATGTTCACAATCATGAGACGATGTGTCGCGCGCCAGATCTTGGTCCATACCTCCAAGGTCAAGGTTACATTTGGAGGTCAAAAGTCAATAATAGGCCATGTTCGGTCAATAACTCTGTCACTTCTGGATGGATTTTGAATTTACTTGGAAGAAATATTCACCATCATGAGACAATGTATCACGAGCAAGATCCAGGTCCATACCTCCAAGCTCAAGGTCACACTTAGAGGTCAAAAGTAAAAGATGGGGTCTGTTTTTTGTGTCGATCAATAATATTGCCATTTCTTGATGGATTTTGAAATTACTTGGTAGAAATGTTCACCATTATGAGACGCTGTTTCATGCGCAAGACCTAGGTCCGTACCTCCAAAGTCAGTGGCCAGAGATAAAGATGGGGTCTGTTTTTGTGTCCGGTCAATAACTCTGTCATTTCCGGATGGATTGTGAAATTACTTCTCAGAAACGTTCTCTATCATGAGACGATGTGTCGCATGCAACATGCAGGTCCCGACATCCAATATCAAGGTCACACTTAGAGGTCAAAGTCAAAAATGGGTCTGTTTTTTTGTGTCTGGTCAATTTTTTTGCCATTTCTGTGTTGATTGTAAAATAACTTGGTAGTTAACCATCATAAGGCGATGTGTTGTGCGCAAGACCCAGGTCTGTACCTTCAAGTTCAAGGTCACAATTAGAGGTCAAAAATGGGATCTTTTTCGTGTCCGGTCAATAACTCTATCAGTTTTTGATGGATTTTGAAATAACTTGGTAGAAATGTTCACCATCATGAGACAATGTTTTATGCGCAAGACCTAGGTCCATACCTCCCAGGATAAGGTCACACTTGGAGGTCAAATGTTAAAAACGGGGTCTGTTTTTCATGTCCAGTCAATAACTCTGTCATTTCTGGATGGATTGTGAAATTACTTTGCAGAAATGTTCATTATCATGAGACTATGTGTCGCATGCAACATGCAGTCTATACATCCAAGGTCAAGGTCACAATTAGAGGTCAAAGGTCAAATATGGGGTCTGTTTTTCGTGTCTGGTCAATAACTCTGCCATTTCTGCATGGATTTTGAAATTACTTGGTAGATATGTTCACAATCATGAGACGGTGTGTCACGCATGAGACCATGACCCATTTCTGTGACCAGTTCCAATCAGTGGGGCTTTCGTGTCCTATGGACACATTTCTAGTTTTGGTTTAAGACTGTTGTTATAACTATATTCCTTTATTCTATAGTTTATATCATTTTATTTTGATAAAATAAACTTACAATGTAATCATACATGTACATTTTAATGCTAACCGATGAGAGGAGCATATAGTTACCGCTTTGTTTGACCGTCCGAATGCAAATACAACTGCCATTCAGTTTGTCAAGTGTCAAATGCTCTTCCCTAAATATTTTATCAATCATACTCAATGTGCTTATGTCTGCCTTTCCATCATTCTATCAGTCTTCATTTCTGCAGGAGATTTCAGGAACTAATAACTCGAATTCAATCAAATTTTATATTCCTACCAAGACTTGAAGAGGAAATGCACATATTTGTCAGGATTGTTATGGTCTGAGCATTTTTCTGGGACTTATTGCCCTCTGATTATAAATTGAATTTTTGCTTGTCCACTTGGCCATGGATGGAATGAATTAAAAATGTTTGCGGCAATAAAATGGTATGAATCGCTCATGATTCAGGTCCCTAGGTCAAAGGTCAATGTCACACCCAGAGGTCAAATTTCAAAATTGGCACTTAGCTTGTCCGTGCTTTAATTTGCTATGGATTTAAATACTGCTTGGCACAAATTATAACCTATTATATGAGACAACGTGAAGCGCAAATAAAGCAGTTCAAAGGTCAAGGTCACACTTACAGGTTTTTTTGCTGCTCTAGACTTTAACTTGGCCATGCATTGATACGGGGATATCCAAATTACTTGGCACAAATGTTTGCCTAATTTCCACAGAAAGTCACATACATGAACCAGGACTGTAGGTCAAAGGACACCAACCAGTAACTTGATCATTGATGGATGACTTTCAAAATTACATTGCACAAATGTTTGCCTTGGCAAGACACCGTCGCAGGTATGAATCAGATCCATAGGTTAATGGTCAAAGCCACATTTAGCGGTCAAAGCGGCATTGGGGAGCATCCATCAGTTCTTTTGATATTCTGTTGATATTATAATTATTGTTCAATAAAGAAAACTGAGTAGACTAGAAATAAAATATATACAATACCTGATACAAACAATGATATGTTGTTTTCAGGATGACAATTCGCTGGTACAAGACTATGTGTCGGAGAATGGCATTAGGCTGGTTATCTACTGGAGGATTTGGAAATATGGTAATGATTTAGAAGAATACACATTTAAACAAATGAATATATAATAATAAATACCCAACACCAACTCCCCATCATATGTGGACAGAATTCACTGTGTTTGAAAAAAATGTCAATGAACAATGCATGTGAACACTGTAAGTAATGGTCTTAACTCATTACATACAAACATCTCTTAAATGTGTTTACAAAACAAGCCTAAATTAAAATCAGTCAGTTAATACTGACTTTTTGTAGCTTTCACACTCTATTAGCTTTATTTTTCTCGAGCCCGCTTGTGGTCAGTTCAACTTAGTTTTCACAATGGCGTTTTGGTGTATGTGCATGAGCGCATCTGTCCGTGCGCGCTTCCTTCTGATAATGTCCAGACTGTTATTTCATCATTCATCGGGATTTTAAAATATTAAAATATATTGCCATACATGTTCACCACTGCATTACCTGTGTACCTAGCTCAAAGGTCAAGGCCACATTTAGAGGTCAAAATCAAATATGGTCATAATACAGCTTGTGCGGACTGTTAATTCATCATCAATCAGCAAATTTTTAAATAACTTGCCACAACTGTGAACCATGTGGAGACGGCGTGTGGCATAGACCTGTGTCCCTAGATGAAAGGTCAAGGTCACACTTAGAGGTCAAAGGTCAAATATGGGCATAATACAGTCTATCTGGACCAGAAGTATTTCATTTGTGAGTTGAGTTGACATAGTTTTGCACAAATGTTCACTATTTTCTTGACAATGGGCGTGACATGTTGCCAACAGGCATCTAGTTTTCTGACAGATTGAAACTTTATCACTTTGATGATCTCAAATGAAATTTGAATATGGATCATGTGGGTTAGCCTAGAGCACTAGGCAAAATATAGATATATCATTTTTGTACACTTTACAAATTTAATTTTTCATTAGACCAATTTAAAACTTGGTCAGATTTTTGTCCTCTATGAAATCTAGGTTCAAATAAAATACAGGTCATCTGTGTTCAAGGCAGATCAATGAAATCTTAAACCAAGTTCCAATATGGTTTGCTTGGCTTGCAAAACTGGATAACTATGTCAAATATTGTTAACAGTTGGATCCATACATTTTATAAGATCTGGTACAGATCTTGGTTAAGTTTGAATATGATCCATGCGGTTTGAAAAACTACTATGAAAATCGTCATTTTTCTTCTAATATAGTTTGTCAAATTGATTACCTTGATGGAACATGGGTCAGAATCGAATATATATGTCAAGTAGGGTTAACAAAGTAGTGTTCAAACGGTCAATAGCATTCTAATGGATAATGTAGGCAAATGCAGACATAATAACGATGATTGCAGGTGTTCGTATTTGTTCTTTCTGTATTTGCTTAACATTTACTTGCGATTGTTTCATGTTGTTTTCGCTGAGAATGTTACAGCTACATCAACAGGACATGGCATTGTTCAGTAAACAGGATACTTTGTCTTTTCAATGATGAAAATCCCTTAATGGTGGGTTGTACTTGATAGTCGTGGGGTTATATATAAGCAACACTTTTTCACAACTGTATCTGAATACATCACAATGATGGCTATACAATTTCACAAAACAGCTTGAGATAAAACTAAAATGTTATTTTAAGGTCGACTTTTCGAAGAAAAAATAGTCTAGCTATTGTCAGCGCTCTGTCGTCTGCATCAGCATCAACATTAGTGTCTTTTTTCTGTTTTAAGTCCATTTCTCAAAAACTATCAAAGGTATTCATTTGAAACTTTCATTATTGGTTCACTATTAAAAGGGTTGTCCATTACAACAAGGCAGGTAACCATGTGATTTGAATTTCCATAGTTATCAGTCCTTGTTTGGACTTACAACTTAGCATATTTTGACAATTTTTTGGTAATTATAAAATTTGCAATAACTATTAAAGACATTAAATTTGACATTATGAACAAATATAGGAGTTACAAACCTGGTAGAGTTGAAGTGAACACGAACATAGTGTCTTTTCATTTGATACACTAGCTTCACACAGTATTTTACACATTTTCAATATAGCCCTAGTACATGTTTCTTGAAACAACCCAGTCTACTGGTGGCTATGTTATGGGATCAAAGTGATTTAAATGGATTTGGTATAGGTTCATACAAGGGACATTTCTGTGGAAATCTGACCAGTGGTTCCTTACAAGCTCAGCTTTAATTTATCATGAAAACTAGAGTTTTCCTTATATTACACGGAACTGTAAGTCTGGTAACACACCAATCAAGGAACAATCATATAAAGTTTAGTAAATTTTTCCCACGTAAAATCATATGATCTGTAAAACTTGGACATGAACTAAACATACTATGGAAATATTGCAATTATTTAATCAGCAAGCTTACTTCGTTGACCTAGGATTTTAGTAGTTACTCTACACAAAACGTTGTTAATATTAAGACCAACCAACACTGAACAACTTTGTACCATACAAAAGACGTACATGTATTCAATTCTTAAGGCAATGGGTTTGTACTGAAAAACAGTGTTCGTGCCAATTAGCAAGATGCCCAGGGGCAACACAAATAACATTGTTATATTATTTAAGATAAAGCTGGCATTTTGTTCGCAACTCACAGCCATATCCATGATAAACATTTGTGACCAATATTCCTAAATCTTTCTGGAAGCAGTTTTTCTCCCCAAGAAGAAGAAAACGTGAAACTGGCTTAATCCTTCCTGTCAAAATTTCTGAAGGCGCAGCAGAATAAGCATGGACACTATGTTCTATGAAATGTTAACATATGGGCCATTGAAGACCTTGACCTATATGGTTAAAACACAAGATTCTGTCCCACATTCAATAGGAAGAGATCTTGGGTTGAAAGAAGTACATTGTTGTTTTTATTATTAGTATATGGGGAGCTATTATCATTTTAGCATTAGCAACACAGTGCTATGTCGTGGCTTATTACATGTAGATATTGATATTTTTAAAGATTGTCCATGATTTTTTTCATCTTTTTGTCAGTTTTAACTTTTTTCTACTTGTTGTCAAAACCCATCTACCTAATAAATTTTACAAACCCATGCCTAAGAGTTCTACAGGTATTGCCTGGACAATGTTTGACTACCATTGATCAGTTTGACCTTGGCCTTTGACCCAAGGACACAATTATCAATAGGAATCTTTAGTCAAGACCAGCTTACCTACAAAGTTTAAGAACCTAAGAGTAAGAGTTCTGTATTTTATGCCTGGTCAAGTTTTTTTACATCTTTTTGTCAGTTTTCACAAGTTTCTGTCACTTAGACATTGGCATTGACCCTATTGACCCAATAGTCAAATCGGATCATCTGCTAGTAATGATCAATCAATGACCAAATTACTTAGGCCCAAGTGCTTGGCCAAGCTATTACAATTACGAAATGTCTTTGTATTATCTTTGGGTCAGTTTGACACTGACCTTTGAACTTGGAAGCCCAAAATCAATAGAGATCCTCTACATGTCATGACCAACCTACCTACCAAGTTTGAAGAACCTAGGCCAAGGGTTCTGTAGTTATTGCCCTTTCAATATTGTTTTTTATAATCTTTAGTCGGTTTGACCTTGACTTTTGATCCAAAAACCCAATTATCAATTGAGATCCTCTTCTGGTCATGACCAACCGACCTATTAAGTTTTAAGAATCCAACTCCAGGGGTTAAAAAGTTATTGCCCGGACAAGGTTTTACAATTATTGGGTGTTTTCTTTTATCATATTTTGGTCCGTTTGACCATGATCTTTGACCTAAGGCCCCCAAAATCAATAGGAACCCTTTACTAGTCATGACCAACCTACCTACCAAGTTGAGTGTGTGATTGTAATTGAAACATTGGTAAATGTACTATAAAAATAATTCAAACATAATAGTAACTCAATAAAAGATTATACATTTTTGAATTGATATCTAATGATCTGCGTATTTTAAGAATAACTCATAACATTTTAAAAAAAAGGTCATTGTCAGACGGAATCGAACTCGGTTCGATGGCGTGAAGCGCTAGCACTTATACCACACGACCATTAAATATCACTCTCGCTTTCCCGTATTTAAATCTATATCAACATCACAGAAACTCGTCCTAAACAACGCAAACAACCGAACACACTTACGGTTGTCACGAAGATTAACGAGTGTCAGGTTAATAATTTCCGACTACTTAACATACATTCAGAAACGATGATAAACATGGTTGTTTTGGCTCGGGGTTTTGAGGGTCAACTACACATATGGATGTAAATCAACAAATTGTTATTCTTTTAATAAGACAAAATTAGACAAATTCACAATTAACAGAATTTGTATTAATACATGTGACATGTCACTGCTATGTCAATAGAAGATACTGTCCTGTTTCTAACTGCAACTATTGATAAGTTGCAGGTACCCCAATGTATCAAATTGATGCAGGTTACCATTCATACATATTCATGTTATATGTACAGTGAAAATATTTTTTTTTAAACAGCCTTTAAAATATATTTTGTAACATCAAATTTATATTAAGTTGGTTATACTTGCATACATATATAAAATCAATTATATATAACAGGTAAAAACGAGAAAACAAACTTTGTAAAAAAAAACAAAAAACAACAATGTACACGTGTAATATTGTTTGAGAGTGAGACAAATGTGCAGCCGAAGGTTAATATCAGTAATGCTGTTAGCCAGTAACACCCCTGTGCTGGAATATGTTCAGACTGAAGTTGCCAGATCAAACAATTGTTCATGCATCTAACATTAAATGTATCTACCAGTATTATGCCAATTGACCTGGAAACAACAAATTATAGCAATTTTAAAGATATCATGATTGAACCTCCTTGTGTATTAACAAGTGTTTTATGTTAAATCACCCAGTCACATAGTTTTCACCCCACATGACTTAATAAGAACTGTTTGTAAAACAGGTATGCACCCCCCCCCCTTTATGTCCAAACAATGTCTCAGTCTGTACAAAATTGTAAAAATGACAAGTATAATGAAACAAGTTTTATTCAACTATTTGTATGTTTGACCTGAACCTTCGACCCTATGACTCAATAATCAACAGAGATACTTGTAGTCATAACCAGCCTACCTATGATATTTTAGAACCTAGGTATAAGGGTTCTGTCGATATTGCCCACATAAAGTTTTGGATCTATTGGTCAGTTTTTAATCTTTTGGTCTCTTTAGCCTTTATCTTTGACCCAATGGTCAAATGGGATCCTTTGCTAGTAATGATCAAGCTATCTACCAAGTTTAATAAACTTAGGCCTAAATTTTGCACAGTTATTGCCCGGACAACCTTTAATAAATAGTGGGTGTTTTTTTATATTATCTTTTGGCTGGTTTGACTTTTGACCCAAGGACCCCAACATCAATAGGGATCATCTACAAGTCATGAACACCCACCTACTAAGTTTGAAGAACCTAAGCCAAATGGTTTTGTAGTTACTGCCTGGACAAGGTTTGACAAGAATTCAATATTATGAGTTTTTTTCTCTTTTGTCAGTTTGACCATTACCTTTGACCAAAGTAACCAATAATCAATGGGGATCTTCTACTACTAATGAAAATCATACCTATCAAGTTTTAATAATCTAGGCCTAAGGGTTGCAAAGTAATTGCCCATACAAGATTTTACTATTATTGGGTGTTTTATAATCATCTTTTGGTCAATTTGATCTTGACTTTTGATAAATAAATAGTGATCCTCTACTAATTTTGACCAACCAACCTACTAAGTTTAAAGAGCCTAGACCCATGGGTGGCTTGGTTATGGCCTTAAAGCATTTACATAAAATTTTGTTTTTTTATCTTTAGTTCAGTTTGGCCTTGACCTTAAACCCACTGGCCCCAATATCAATAGGGATTGTCTACTAGTCATAACTAACCTACCTACCAAATTTGAAGAACCTATGCCTACGGGTTTTGAAGTTATTGCCCGGACAAAGTGTAGTCTACCGACATACTGATGGAAAAAAATTGACCAACATTTGCAAAGCGACATAGTCCGGCATCTTCCAAGAGGGGCATAATCAAGAAAATAATTCAACACAATGTATATATTTATGAAATGCAATACTGGTCAACAGGGGCAATTGGTATTAACAGGTAAATTCACTCTACCAGAAAATAACACATGATTTCTTCTTTCTTTCCTATTTTACATAATATAAATTTAGAATAAATATTTAACAATGGTTTAACTATAACATTTAACTGTTATAATTAAATTATATTATCAATGTAGTTCCTTCAAAATAATTTGGGTACTGACATACTTTGCCTGTGACTGACAGAAGTGTCAAAACATGACATCTCTAATAAACACCAAGTGATTAACCATTTACCAATGATTGGTAGACATTGATTATCAATGATTAAATTCACCTCAAGACACACAGAGTGGTCCACATAGTGGCAATTTGTTATAAATATTCAGTTTGTCCCCAAAACCGGTATTTGGGAGTATGATAACCCCAGTTGTGTCAATAAAACCCTCAGTTTTTATGAAATCACCCATTTTAAATCAGATGTTACTTATAATTTCCATACGGAAGCGAAGCACTCACATTTATAAAAAGTAGTGAAAACACTTTATATTGCAGTGCCTGACATACTTGTTTGTTTAGAAGACATGTGAAGCCAGCTCTGAACTGCACAATAAAAAGTTGGTGAACCAACTTCCATCATCCTGAAACAATAACATTCATGGTTAATTAAATAGCAGAAATAAATTATTTACTGGTTTTTATTTAGTTACCACCTCAGTTTATTGCTTTATTAAATCATAGTTATAATTTATTTCAACTCAAAATTGACTGAACATTTTTTTGGCTACTTGAACATAATATACATGTAAGCATAACCAAAAGTGAAGTTAGATTATTTTATATTAATTAACACTATAGTTGTTCACCATCTCCTCGTGTAGCTTATAATAAATGAAGATATCTAAGCTGCTACTGATCTAGCAGAAATTACATTAATTATTGGCAAAATAAATAATGGGAAATATTTGCACAACTCATAAAAACAATTCATCTACAAATGCAAACAGATCGTTTTGGTATTTATATTAAGTATAAAAAAAGCTTGAAAATAGGATCACAAAAATTTGATATACATATAACAAGAGATTTCAGAGGACAGTGTGCTCATCTATTCGAAGTATTTCAGTTGGTACATATTTTGGAAAGTGGAAGAGGCATAAATTTGTTGAAATACAAAACTGAGTTATGGCAATTATTTCATCAAATTATTCCAACTTTCAAGTGAAAACCTTATGTAGTTGATAACTTGTGTAGATTTGAAGTTAAATGAGTTTTAAATATAAACTTTAACCAGAAAATCTATGTGAAAAGGGGCCTAACTCTGTCAGATGCAAAAAAGAGTTATAGGGAGGTTGCCCCATATATGAGTGTTGATGACAAAGGTATGTCCTTATTTTCAAGTGAATAACTTACGTAGTTCTGAAGTTACAAAAGTTTTGAATTTAAACTTTAACCAGAAAATCTATGTAAAAAAGGGGCATAACTCTATCAAAATACAAAACAGAGCTATGCCGTCGGAGTTGATGACAACGATATATTCCAAGTTTCAATTTAATAACGTTTGTAGTTCTGCAGTTACAAATCTTTTGAATATAAACTTTAACCAGGAAATCTATGTGAAAAAGGGTCATTACTCTGTCAAAATACAAAACAGAATTATACGGAATGTTGCCCCTGATATTGGAGTTGATGACAAAGCTATATTCTAAGTATCAAGTGAATAACGTATGCAGTTATGCCGTTACAAAACTTTTGAATATAAACTTTAACCAGAAAATCCATGTGAAAATGGAGCATAACTCTGTCACAACACAAAACAGAGTTATAGGGAATGTTGTTCCTGATACTGGAGTTGATGACAAAGGTATATTCCAAGTTTCAAGTCAATAACTTATGCAGTTTTGAAGTTACAAGACATTTGAATAAAAACTTCAAATTCAGACGCGGACGCCAGGGCGAGTAGGAAAGCTCACCTATTATTCAAATAGTCTAGCTAAAAATACATCACAAACACGGCCGATATTAAAATGTGCACTTGAATTGACAATATTAAATCCATATCGAGAGTGAAATGCATGTGACAGGGTGTTGCGCAGTGTCCTTTGTGATCCCCCTTGCTCTGGGTTGCTTAATACTGAATTGTTTAATTATATACTATTATTTGACATTATGCTGAAGCAAAAAATGTTCCAAACTCTGGAACTGTCCATTTATTAGGTAATATCAGATATTTGTTCAAAAGCCTGAGAAGTGCCCTGTACTTTTTATGATCCTAGATCTGTCCATTGAAAAAGAAAGTTAGTATATGATACTTGTATAGTTACTAGTATATTATACTGGAATGCTGGCATTTTACTTCCAGAAAGCACCCTACACCACCAGCGAGCATCATGTTCTTCCATCTTCAACATTATTATTAAAACAAGCAACATTAACAATGTTTTATTAATGACAAAGATATATAATTAACTAGTTTGCAATACTTGAATAACACAGTAAGGTTTACATGATATTTTGCTGTAAGATAGAGAGCAAAACTTTTGAACATTTATGTTTTTGTTTCTTTTTGGCAAATGTGTTTTTTTATTTCCTTCTTTTCCATCCTTCTTGAGCATTCTTGACCTTTCAGACATACAAGTCATTATTTTAACTTGTCCGCCCGGATAGATTTTTACTATTCCCGGGCCTTGTGTAATTTAAGTGGCTTATATTAAAGACTGTGAACAACAGTATTAGAATAAAACATAACAAGAGCTGCCTTAGGACAGTGCACTCGACTATTAAAGCGCTTTGTCAGAGTTATGGGCCTTTATCACTACAAACAGAAAAAGATTGAGCTGAAACCGTTTTTCTATTTTTAGTAACAGTGACCTTAACCCCACCCACCCCATTTGCCATCACAAGCGAGGTCTCGAAATAAGGTATTTATGTATTAACTATGAAAATATCTCAATGCGTTCTCAAGTTATTGAGCGTAAACCGTTTTTCTATTTTAGTAACAGTGACCTTGATCCCACCCACCTCATATGCAATCCAAAGCGAGGTCTCGATATAAGTATATATGTATTAAGTTTTATTAAAATATCTCAATGCATACATGTCCTCAAGTTATTGAGTAGTAGGGTCGTAACGATATCACTGGCCCATATCGCGATATATAGAGGATATTTGTTTGTTTTCGGTGTGATAACGCGTGATATCATCACCGGAAAGGGAGACAATTAATATTTTCAAGAGTGCTAAACTTTTAACATATGATTTTTCAATCAAGAAATGCATTGTTTTAAGATTTCAACCCAGCAATTCCAATATAATTCAAGAGTATCAATATTTAATATTTGTTATATGCACCTGCTTAACAGAAAAATCATTCCAAACACAAGCTTATATTTTGACTTTCAACAAGGTAAGAATAACAAAAGTATTTTTTATAGATATTGCTCCAGCATTGATTGACCTCTCCAAAATATCAAATATAGGCCTAATCATTCAGTGTAAGAATTGTATGCATTTATTTCAACAAGTTTTCCATAATGTCGTTAATTTTAGCTATTGGCACACAACACCTTAATTACATTTGACAGTTTTGTATTAGAAAGAAACATTCCGTCAGCTATCTGAAATCAATTTATATGTCAGTTAAATATAACCTTATAAAGTTCTTCAATATGCAATAGCAAATGTTCACGTTTGCCTGTCAAGTATGGATGAATGGTCTCAGTCTAATATCACTACACATATGTATATATAGATCAATGAACGCATCGTATACAGTCGAACATTCGGGTAAATGTTTTCAGTTAGCAAATCGTATATACGATGATATTATATTTCTGAAAAAGCTCCTTAACTGCCTTGCTGTTGTAACAACAGCATTTTGGTTTGTATATTTAATTTTACAATCAGGTGACATTCAACCGAACCCTGGGCCAACATTATCCGAACACACTGACACAGATAGTTCTGCTTCCAGTTGCAGTAACTCAGTGACACACCACGTATCCTTTGTGCATTACAATATTCAAAGCCTGTTGCACAAAGTAGACATCCTTTACACTGGTCTACGAGAATTTGACATAATTGCGTTTACCGAAACATGGCTGAATGACTCTATCCTATCAAGTGATCTCCTCTTAAATGGTTTTCACCAGCCAATCCGAAAGATCGCCCTCTTGATTCACATGGTGGTGTAGCAATATACATTAATGAAAATATTGATTTTAAACGTAGACTCGATCTTGAATTAAACCATATTGAATGTATATGGATCGAAATATTTCCTAACAAAAATAAATCGATTCTTTTTGCTGTATTTTATAGACCCCCTAGTGCTGATAGATTGTATATGGAAGCCATTGAAGACTCGATTGGGCTTGCAAATGACACTCGTATAGATGATATTGTTATCACCGGGGACTTTAATTTGAATCTTCTGTCCCCTTCTTCTGCACGTAAAATAGACGACATTTGCATACAATATAATCTTACACAACTTATAAATGAACCCTCGCATTACTCAGAGCAAACATTATCTATAATTGACCTAATATTTGTAAGTAACAAGAATAATGTATTGCTATCTGGAGTTGGCGAACCCTTGTTAGAACAAAATATTCGTTATCATTGTCCCGTTTTTGGAATACTAAAATTTATTAAACCAATAACTAAAACGTATTCTCGGCACATTTGGCGCTATGACATTGGTGATTATAATATGTTACGACGCTTATTGTCAGATATTCAATGGGATCTATGCAAAAGTGAGGACATTGATACTTATGCTGAAAATATTACCAACACTATACTGCAAACTGCAAAAACATGCATCCCAAACAAAACTGTATGTATACGCTCGTATGATTTACCGTGGATAAACAATAACATTAAGAAACAAATTCGACAGCGAAAACGATTATATCGTAAAGCCAAAAAGTTAAATACTGATACACACTGGTCAAATTTTCGACGTGTCCGAAATGAAGTAATTCTACTCTTACGCAATTCAAAAACCATATATTTTGAAAACATAGCAAACAAACTGAAGTCTTCTGACCTCTGCGCCAAAGAATGGTGGAAAATTTTACGGTCTTTTATTTCTTCAAACTCTCACAATCCAATTCCACCTCTCTTCGATGAACACTCGAACACCTTCGAGGTTAACGGCCCAAGCAAGGCTAATATTTTGAATAAGAATTTTGCTAGTCAATCTTTAATTAATGAAACAAATCGTAATCTTCCATCTGTACACAATGCCAGTACTAACAATCTCCTTCAGACAATTTGTATATCACAAGAAGAGGTCATCGATCGATTAAATGCCTTAAAGTAGGAAAAGCATCGTGTCCTGATGGAATAGATAACCGAATCCTCCGGGAAGCAATGTACCAACTTAGTTATCCCCTTTGTGAACTGTTTAATTCGTGTTTAACTGCTTGTAAAATGCCGTCTTGTTGGAAAATTGCAAATGTTTGCCCGATCTTTAAAAAGGGCGATCCAGCTTTAGCATCAAATTACCGTCCGATATCCTTATTAAACACCTCCGAAAAAGTCTTTGAAAGAATCATACACAAACACATATTTAACTTCCTTCGATCAAACTCTTTTCTCACACCTACACAATCTGGTTTTCTGCCTGGCGACTCGTCAGTTAACCAGTTAACGTATATATATAATACCTTTTGCAAAGCCTTAGATAATGGTCTGGAAGTAAGAGCAGTTTTCTTTGATATAAGTAAAGCTTTTGACAAAGTATGGCACAAAGGTCTACTATTCAAACTTCATCAAGCAGGCATACGAGGTAACTTATTGGCATTCATATCTAACTACCTCTCTAATCGAAAACAGAAGGTAATTTTACCAGGAGCACAGTCCGATACTATTGAAATTTTAGCTGGGGTCCCACATGGCTCTATTTTAGGGCCTCTTCTCTTCCTCGTGTATATTAATGACATAGTCACCGATATACAAGCCCGAATTAACTTGTTTGCCGATGATACTAGTCTTTACATGGTTGTTAACACTCCAACTGAAACTGCTGCTATATTGCAATCTGACATAGATAAAATTTCCAGCTGGGCGGATAAATGGTTAGTACATTTTAATCCCTCAAAATCAGAATCTATACTAATATCACGCAAGGTAAATAAACCTTTTCATCCCACACTTTCCATGCAGGGTATTGAAATACCTATTGTAAACGTACATAAACACTTAGGTGTATATTTGTCTAATGATTGTACTTGGCATATGCACATAACTTTTATAAAAGAAAAGGCATGGAAACGTATTCATATAATGCGTCGTTTAAAATACTTGCTCGATAGAAAATCCCTTGAAATAATATACTTTTCGTTTGTAAGACCAATTTTGGAATATTCGGATGTTGTTTTCGACAATTGCACACAATATGAAAAAGACGAATTAGAAAAAATCCAAACAGAGGCCGCACGTATATCATCTGGCTGTGCAAGATTAGTCTCTCTAGAAGATCTTTACAATGAAGTAGGTTGGGAAAGTATCAGCTCACGACGTCGCAAACACAAATTAATATTAATGCATAAAATGAAGTCAAGAAATACACCTAACTACTTACAATCACTCGTTCCCGACACAGTGGGGGCAACAACCCAATATTCACTTAGAAATTCAACTAATTTGCAGTGTATTCCAGCGCGTACATCAATCTATTCAAATTCATTTCTTCCATCAACTGTCTCCGAATGGAATAACCTTTCCGATGATGTCAAAAATGCAGAATCGATCCTTTATTTTAAAAGGCTGATTAATATTGACCGACCTATTCAAAATCCCTTATTCTCTTATGGAAAAAGACGCCCCCAAATGTTACTCACCCGCATCAGAAAAAAGTGTAGTGCCCTAAATGAGCATCTATATAGGCGCAACATAGTTGCATCGCCGTCATGCGACTGTGGAGAAAGAGAATCGCCGTTACATTATTTTTTCTAGTGTAGACACTACGCAAATATTCGCGACGAACTAATGAATACTGTATCTATGTATACCACTCCTTCTATTGAAATAATTCTACAAGGAGATGAATCTCTAGATTATCAAACCAATTCCAAAATTCTTGACGCAGTTCACAAATTTATCATTAAAAGCAAACGATTTGATAGATAGCTCTGCTTCAAAACCTCACCCTCCACTTCCTTCCACTCTTTATGTCCTTTATTTCCCGCAGTTACTACAACTGCTATACCCTCTTGTTCCGTATCTTCACATCGATTTCGTTTTCTGTCTTGTATATATATACAAGTTATATCATTTTTATTCCATCTGTTTATGAATTTGCTCTACTTAAATGTTCCCTGTTATTATCACAGCAAAATCTGCCTCAAAAGGTTTTCTGTAAACCAATATGTTCGTTTGACATCATGCAACTGTATTTTTTCCGCTCAGGAGCAGAACTATATAAGACTTTGTCTTTCGTTCTAATCCCGTTCAAACATGTACTTGTCATTAAATGTTGTATGTATGTTACTGTAATATGTATTCTTGTTTGAAATAAATATGTTTAAACTAAATGTTCACAAATTATATTTTTTCAAATCAACAATAATGTTTCAAAAACAGCATATTGGAGCCGGTATATATGGAACATACAAATCACTGAAACCGTGACGGTAGTAAGACTTTATTTTAAGAGAAGATTTCAAATAAGCCAAATAAAAATATAGTAAAACAATTGTTTTAATAAAAAGACATGGCAAACACATACAAAGTAAATATCGTTAAATACTGGTTTCAAATTTTAATATCGCGATATATTATCCCGTGATCCAATACCACGATATACCGGTATATCGTTACACCACTATTGAGCGGAAACCGTTTTTCTATTTTTAGTAACAGTGACCTAAACCTTGACCCCACCTACCCCTTATGCAATCACAAGTGAGGCCTTGCTATACGGTATCTATGTATGATGTTTCATTACAATAGCTCTATCTGTTCTCGAGTTATAGAGATATGGAGTTGTTGCACGCAAACTTTAACCAGAGTTACTAAGGACAATAAGGGGCATTATTCTGCTAAATTGCAGGTCAGAGTTATGGGCCTTGGTCAGTGACCTTATATACTGACCCTGAAGACATGCTTGAAGTTGCAATTGAATATTTGTAGTAGTTATAGAGATACGGAGTTGTTGCATGCAAACTTTAACCTGAATTTTTAAGTTCAAAAAGGGGCATAATTCTGTTAACATGCTGGTCACAGTTATGGGTCTTGTCCAGTGACCTTATATAATGACCCTGAAAGCATATGTGAAGTTTCAATTGAATATCTGTAGTAGATATAGAGATATGGAGTTGTTGCACGCAAACTTTAACCTGATTTTCTAAATACAAAAAGGGGCATAATTCTGCTAAATTGCAGTCAGAGTTATGGGCCTTGGTCAGTGACCTCACATAATGACCCCGAACACATGTGTGAAGTTTCAATTGAATATCTGTAATAGTTACAGAGATATGTCCTTGATGCACGCAAACCTAACCTGAAATTTTATCTTGCACGCAAACCTTAACCTTACATTTTTAAGTACAAAAAGGGGCATGATTCTGCTAAAATGCTGGTCAGTTATGGGTCTTGGCTAGTGACCTTATATAATGACCCTGAAGGCATGTGTGAAGTTTCAATTGATTATCTGTAGTAGATATAGAGATATGGAGTTGTTGCAAACAAACTTTAACCTGCTTTTTATAAGTACAAAATGGGGCATAATTCTGATAAATTGCAGGTCAAAGTTATGGGCTTTGGTCAGGGACCTCACATAATGACCCCAAACAACTGTGTGAAGTTTCAGTTTAATATCTGTAGCAGTTACAGAGATATGGACATGTTGCACGCAAACCTTAACCAGAGCATTACGCCGACACCGACGAATGGGTGAGTAGTATAGTTTGAACTATTCGGTGAATAGTTTAGCTAATAAACTAAAACTACTTATTTTTGTATTTTGTTTTCTGTAATGTTATTTATAAAATCATTAGTGAGTGCCATTTCAAATGCATTTTATTTATCATATAATACTTTTAATTATGTAAGATGCAAAAAAATACTTTATAGTGGTACAAAAAAGGAGGTAAGACAAGGGATATTTAAACTAATTTATAACATAAAATTTTACATTTTAGAAATTAATGCATAAATCATATTATATGATTTATAACTGAGTATATATTAAAATCAGGGTTTGAGAAATCAATTGTCTGTATTGCCCACATTGTCACAGAGCATAAACAGACAAGTGAATTTGGTTACAGACAATGAAAAGGGACAATTTGTGGAAAAAGGACAATTAAGGAAAGAATGCAAGAATTCTTCAACTAAAATTTAATCTAATACACTGTCTGTAGTGTAAGTAAGAGGTGTTAATCCGTCATTTTTAATGGTTTTAACAATAGTACAATCACTTGTATCCATTGTTATAAGTTATAATAGCGTCCAGGTATGTTGCCTGTTGGTACGAAATGTCTTGGTGCGAAATGTCTTAGGGCGAAAAAGGATCGTACAGGATCGAAAACGAGTCCATCAAGCATCTATCATAAATGAAGTAACTATTCCTTACTGATTTAACATTCGTTGTTTTTCTTGGAGCATTGTTTCTATCAGTAGCTGGGTATTAAGCATGTCAAGATTTTCAACTTTCAGTGAACAATCTATATCTAGGTCAACTTAAGTTATGGGTAAAAATCATCGAAATATTAAACTACTAATTAGATGGCCTACGAAACATTTGCTTATGTCTGTATAGGTATAAACAGTATACATTGCGCTGATCACAAATAAAAAGTGTAACCGATTTTTTTTTTTAATATTTCGAGCCAGATGACTCACTCACTACGATATTCAAAGATGGCGTCATGTTGAACGTCTAATATCCGGGTCTGTTGGTAGATTTTTCATTGGCTGAACTATCTTGGTATTTTCCATTCAGTGGAGTAGCTAATAGAAATCTTTTGTTAGCGACACCATCTTTTGTTAGTGTTAGTAGCACTAACAGAAATTTACCGTAGAATGAAAAGGCTCCTTTTGTTAGCGCTAGTAGCGGACTAATATATCTAATAACTTTGTACTAGTAGCAGCTAACAAAATAGGATCGGGTGGTTAATCATACCACTATGCTGAAATCGGCCTGATACAAAGGTGCCTGATTTATTTTGTTATACCACGTCACTAGGGTTTATATCAATGTTTGGAGGTTCGTCATATTACTCGGAATGAACTCTAATGTCAACAATAAAAATAAATCATTTTCAACAAAACAAACAATTTGATTCTAAGAACGTACTTAGTTAATTTTTTTAATTGTCATCAATCTCAGAAACGTTTTTTTTAATATTCACATAAACCCGCACTTTGGTAGTGGTATGACGTCATCAATGAAACAATACATCATCCATACACAATTATTTGAATACATTTCAAATAAATGCAGTAAATGTCACAACACAGGATCAGTGTATGTCGAGCATCAAACATTTTTTACAAAAAAATGAACGCGTTATAGTCAATATTGACACGCTCTTGAAAATGCCAATTTCAATACACAACTCCAAAATGGCGTCTCCAAACAATTCGTCGATGCGTGTTCTATGATGCAATTGGTCGTTGCAATCCATTTCAGTTAGCGTTTCCAATAGTATATTATATTATATGAATAGACTGTGTGTAATATATATATTCGTAGTGAAAACAGCTCATTTATCATTACTTACGAAATGTTAATAATCAGGTATCGCCTTTTCGAAATCCATAACTACATGTACGTGAACGTGAAAAAGCCGGATCAGCAAAATCAGCGCTGCTCTTAGTATTTAAATATATAAAAATTCAACTCTTTTGATGTAATTTTAAGAAAACCGTGGTATGACAGTTAGAAAAACAGATTACTGCCTGGTCTTGTGTAAAATATCAGGTTTGACACGAATAAAATAACGGCTCGGCAAGCCTCGCCGTTATGTTATTCTAAGCTTCACCTGATATATAACACAAGACGAGGCAGTAACCTGTTATTCTCTATATATTGGCCAGGTGTTGTCGGCAATGCATCCGGTTACCAACAAACATTTAATCGCAGTAATTTGTATGAAAAATGTTGTCATTAGAGTATAATTACCAATTTAGCTAGTACATACACTGTAATACTTAAGAAACAAAACAATATTTTAATGTATGGTGCAGCACATATACAAAAAGTTATAAAACATAAATTTATATAACATATATATTTTCTCGCCGGCGGCGGAAAATATGACAGCTGTTATCAAAATTGCGCTCGACATGACAGTTCCAGTTATTAAAACTTGAGTTTGTATTGTTTTATCCCACACTAAGACCATGAATGACAGCGTCCGTTAATATATAGTGCACATAGCTGCAAATGTTGTACCAAAGTCATTGTCGAAGAATCGAGTTCGCACCAGATTTATGTATATTGTTATTGATTTAAAGAATCATAACTACCTCATTGTTTGCAAATGAACAATTGGGATCTATAACAGATATTTATGTAATTTAACGGGTGTTATATACTACTACTACTACTACTACTACTACTACTACTACTACTACTACTACTACTACTACTACTACTACTACTACTACTACTACTACTACTTCTACAACAACTACTATTACTACTGTTTCTACTACTACTGCTACTGCTCCTACTACTCTACTACTACTACTACTACCACTACTACTACTACTACTACGACTACGACTACTACTAATACTACTACTTACTACTACTACTACAGAAATAATAATAGTAGTAGAAGTAGTAGTAATAGTAGTAGTAGTAGCAGTAATAGTAGTTGCAGTGTCTGTCTGTCTGTCTGTCTGTCTGTCTGTCTGTCTGTCTGTCTGTCTGTCTGTCTGTCTGTCTGTCTGTCTGTCTGTCTGTCTGTCTGTCTGTCTGTCTGTCTGTCGGTCCGTCCGTCCGTCCGTCCGTCTGTCCGTCGGCCAGACGGTCGGTCTGTATGTCTGTCCGTCCGTCCGTTCGTCCGTTTGCCTCTTCGTTCGTTCTAACTTTCATGAGATAAAATACAGGCCCCATGTTCACAAAGGATTAACTCTAGGATCAAAATCAATCTTAGCTGGTCTTGATCTTCAAGCTCAAATGAGCGGAATCTCAAAAAATATTTTATTTTCGAAAAACTCTTTCTTCTTGATAAAATAACACAAAGTTGTGTGCAGTTTCGATTCAAATATTTATCTCAGATAGAAAATCTACGCTGTGTTGAGTTGAATATTATGTAAAATATGTATTTGTTGAATTATCAAACTTGATCGAGATATTTAGTGAACATCATTTTTTGTGTCTGATCCTGAAATATTGAACCTGAAAATCAGGCTCAACTTGTTTTGTGAACACGGGGCATGAGGTCTACCGTGGATGAAAATCTTCTTTTCTTAAACTATTATGCAGATTTCAATGTAGTTTTGCACAAATGCTCTTTGGATGGCCCTTAATGTAAGTGGTGTCAGTGAGGGACATAGTTGATGATGTTAATTATGATGTTAGAGGGAGGATACTGCAGCTGCTACTACTACTGTTGGATTTTCTACTAGATTTAATAATTATTTCTGTTTCAACTATAATACGGCTGATGTTTGTTTAGAACAAAACATAAACTGTGCCCGGGTATATAGAAGATCCTGGCGACAAAGGACAATGTGAAACTCACTAACCGTATCCCATTGATGTCATGGCAATTAGTTAACAGGAATTTTGATTGGTGCTTCAAACAGTAGGTCAGTCATCACCAGTCGAGGACCCCTGTTGAAAATTGTATCACTAGATCTAGATCTCTTTGATATATACAGACTATTAAGTGGTGGTAGTAGTAGAAGTAGTAGTAGTAGTAGTAGTTGTTGTTGTTGTCGTTGTTGTTGGTGATGGTGTTGTTGTTGTTGTTGTACGTCGTGTTGTTGTTGTAGTATAGTTGTTAACGTTGTGGAAGTAGTTTCTTTACGATACTTTCATAAAATTCCATTAATTACTGATTTTAAATTCGTGGTAAAGTTTAGGCAGGGTGGAAGGATAAAAACAATCCCATCTTACAATACTACACGTGTATAGTTGTAATATATGTGTCATAAAATCAGGCATAGGAGAAAAAGGAGAAAAACAATCCCATCTTGCAATACTACACGTGTATAGTTGTAATATATGTGTCATAAAATCAGGTATAGCAGAAAAAGGAGAAAAACAATCCCATCTTGCAATACTACACGTGTATAGTTGTAATATATGTGTCATAAAATCAGGTATAGGAGAAAAAGGATAAAAACAATCCCATCTTACAATACTACACGTGTATAGTTGTAATATATGTGTCATAAAATCAGGTATAGCAGAAAAAGGAGAAAAACAATCCCATCTTGCAATACTACACGTGTATAGTTGTAATATATGTGTCATAAAATCAGGTATAGCAGAAAAAGGAGAAAAACAATCGCATCTTACAATACTACACGTGTTTTTTTGTAATATATGTGTCATAAAGTCAGGTATAGGAGAAAAAGGAGAAAAACAATCCCATCTTGCAATACTACACGTATATAGTTGTAATATATGTGTCATAAAATCAGGTATAGCAGAAAAAGGAGAAAAACAATCTCATCTTACAATACTACACGTGTATAGTTGTAATATATGTATTATAAAATCAGGTATAGCAGAAAAAGGAGAAAAACAATCCCATCTTGCAATACTACACGTGTATAGTTATAATACATTTTTGTATAAACAAATTAGACTGAAAGAAGCACATAAAAAGAAATTTTTGATGACAGCTTTAATTGTATAATTAAAATTTCGCTGTATATTCTGTCCGTCCTTACTTGTCATGTCACTTGTTATATTTGAGTGCATTTCTCACTTATAACATACCTGTGACACAATTCATCTAATGCTGTTTCAGGCTTTTTGATATGGAAATCATTGGATGATTGATCCGTTAAATTAGTTATAACAAATGGACTAACTGTTGGCCTAACCACAGGAATAAATATCTTTTTCATATGCGCAATGACTGGTCCATACACAAATTGGAAATAAGTGGCCTAGAACCTTAACGTATACACCCTCAGCCCCCATGTACACAATATTTAAACAGTTTTGCCCTACTTATTGCAGACACTGATCAATAGCCTTTGTTTCAGAGTCAGTGTTTTCATAATTGTGACCGTCTTTATTTGCGCATTGATAAAGAACGAAGATATCATGAATGCACCCCCAAACGATCAACATTTTAAAGAATGTCGCTTAAAATCTTTTTTTCTTATAAAAGAACCAACGTATTTATAGAGTGGACAATTGTAAAGAATACACGTTTATTCGATACAGTTTTTTTCATTGCAATCCATAACAAAAGCAAATAGGCCACCAATAGATATTGACTGTCAGTAAACAAATATTGTTTTTAATAAATGAAAAGACGATCTGAAATAAATATATTAATATTGAAAGACAGTATATAGCTATTTCAAATCCCACTTTGCTGCGTAAAAATACAAGGCTATTGAACTTTATATATGTAAATCTTCAGAAAATGGAGGTAATAAAGGTATATATATAATACGGTCTTTATTTAAAGTATCTTTGTGAAATCATGCCAATCTGTTAAGCCATTTGCACACTTAAAATCTTCAATAGTTAATTAACGGTGGGACAAAAGACTCGCATTCAAGTAGATCCAGTTTATTTTTTCGAAATGTGTACGCCAATAAAGTGATATGGTTGTTAGTGTTCTTTTATATGCAATTTAAGATCGCTTTTAATTTAATGAGTGGTCCTTAAACATATTGTCACGAGGAGCACAGAAAAAGCGGTACAACACGGATATTGTTCATTCTTCTCGAAGGCGCTATCTCCAAGTATTTTGTGTTTTTAGTACTTCGTAGTAGGCCCACAAAATTACGATAGACTTGCGCATATATGTAGTTGTTTTCGTTCGCACATTTTACTCAATGGCTGTTTATTTCGCCAATGCACACCCGATGATCTATGAGATATTTAAAGGAATTATTCTAAAGTGTGTGTGTAATGACTATTGACGGGTTATGTGGTCCATATGTCGTTAAATGGGCAAAACCTTCATCAGTGCAAGCCATAAAATATTTACTAAGTTTATTTTGCAATAATAACATTGGTATTGTTTCATTATAGTTTGCACGTCAAAATCAAGTTAATAGTACTGCGTTAGTTTTTAAGAGATACAGATCTACTGCCTCATGATTTGCAATACGATACCTAGTATACCAGCCCAAACAAATGTACTGCGACATTTGTAAAGACATTGTCTGTTTACTGTACACCTACAATAATGTACTAAATATTGTTTCAAGTTTTAGAGATTACCTGAAAAAAAACGTAATATTTGAAGATATAGCATATGTAGTACTATGAGTAACTTCTTAAAGGATGTTCTAAGTACGGCGTTATTTGTTGAATTTGATAAGATGTACTGCATCCTTTCTTTTAAATGTAGAATCGATACTTTGCGTTTTCTAATGGAAAGCTCATAACAACACAACATATTAAACCCATAAATGAGGCAATTTCTTGATTCTGTTCAAATACTTGTTACAGAGCATGCATTTCAATTGAACACACTTTATTTCTAGACAATGGGAAAATACTTTAATACGCAGATGTTCAATAATAATAATAAATGTTGTTGTTTTTTTACACAAAATGTCGCACATTCTGAATATTTACAACTGCAGTCATTAATAAGTTCGATTGTTTACTGAAAAAAAAAGCTGGAAAAAAATCAAGGAAATCGTTCATTTAAAACTATTTTATCAACAGCTCAACAGCTGTTCCTAACATCATCGTTCCATTGTTACGGTCGCGCGGTGGGCGGCGTTGCAGAGGTCCGTGGTGCTGGTGCACGTGGCTGTGTCGACTCCGAGAACAGAAGTCTTAATGCAGCCATCAGACCCTGCTGTCATCGAGCAAGTTCTCGTCACAACTGACAAATAATTTAGCGCATATTGCTTACTTTTGTACTTTTATTTCAATATTAACAGTTAAAATATAATGTGCATTGGTATTAACGTTTTAATTCTTAGGTACAAAAAACGCAATCTGCATTGCATTTTCAAAATGTCGAAAATGCATATTCTACATTGCATTCTCAAAATGATCTCAAAATGATCTTACGGTCTCCAGATTTTCCCTTCGTGCATACCAGACACGAAGTGGCTGGTGTCAATCCCGATGAAGAAAATGGGTCCCCGCAATTCGAGTTAGTTAAGCTGGTACAGTCGTAGCAGCTTATTGCGTCTGTTCTCAAAACTGCACAAGCATTATTTATGTAATGTGTTGTTTTACAGCAACTGGGAGAATCAACATATATAGTGATTATAAAAAACACAACAATGATTGAAATGGCATAGAAATTGTTTTGCAAAACTAGTCAATGTCTTCGAAAAAGTGATATCTAATTTCATCGTATATGACATTAATAATATTATAATATACAAACGAGTTTAATTTGCATAAATAAATTAAGATAATGAATAATCGTAATGTTCAACGGCATCCAGATTTTTTATAATTTGTTGCAGAATACATTTTATTAATTATAATGTTTTTTTTTATCTAAAAACATATATCTTTAATTCCGCTCCATAATTAAAGCCGCAGTCCATAGAATATCATTCATTGCATCTTAAATTGGCATAATTTCTACTGAACATTAATTTATTCGACTGAAAACTGTTCCTAATTTAAGAAAGGCATTTTATAATGTCATATCTTCGAAAACGCTTGGTACGAACGGACTGTACAATAACGTACTTGCCGATTTACTCCAGAGCCATAACCAGCTGTCGCATACATTAAATATACGATAAAAAGTTACCATAACGTTATTATTTTACTGATTTCAATATTTTTTTTGTATTTTGATCGGTACGATCCTTAAGAAACGACTTCTGCAAAGTTTTATTTGATGAACATATTAAAGGATTGTTTGTTTGGATTTTCCCCCGTTTTTAACAGTATTTCAGTCATATTACAGAGGTCAGTTCACCTACTCACACTTTTCCTGGGCAAATTTAGCCGATCCAAGCGATTTACTAGTACTAAGTGCACATACAGAGGTGGGGGAAGAATGGCCGTAGAAATAAATTCATGACCAATCCCCACACAAGTTATGTGGCCGGGCTGGGGTTCGAGCTCACGATCCCCGGATTGACAGTCCAGCGCTTTACCAGCTGAGCTAGCCGGGCCCTGCAACATATACTTATGGACTTCTGCTTTAAAGCGTTATAAAATACTAATCCTCAAAACGCTACAAAAAGCCCACGGCAGATATTGAACTCACGATGTAATAATATTCATGGGGAAAAACAGGAATTTACAAAGGTGATAACTGCGCTAAAGAGTGTGCGTGTTCTAGTCAAAATTTAGGAAACTATCATTGACTACATTTCATAACGAGATTTGTATTTTTATCGACATGTGTTTGTCGGTTCGTTTGCTAGTAAGCAAATTATATTTATTCGGACGTTTTAAGACTGCTTTTGCGGAGGTCTGCGTTTAAGGCGATCAACTGAAGAAATAATTTTGGAATTTGCTTTGTTAATCAGTTAATAAACAACGATTTTGAGTTATGATGCGTAATAATTAACCGACGAGGACGTTATATATAGCCCATTTGTTTAATTTACGCGCATCAGAACAAAAATTCGTTGTTAATTTACAGATAAACAGCAATAAAGCGAAATTTATTTCGATTCTAACATGCCCAGACAACATATTCTGCAATTACTATGCAAACCATATTTTAAGTTTCAGAACTATTGTTCGCGTTGTTTGTTTTACAACGATAATTTTGTTCATTGTTTTTAGAAAAATCTGCGCGTTTCATATTAGAATGCAAGTTTCTTTATCAACTGAAAAAAAGTGCAACTACTGCTCATAAATATACAATCGTAACAGCTCATTCAAATTGAATTACATGTAACTTAATAAAATGTAATGTGTTGTATGTATTAAAATATAACTACTTGAAAAATCCAATAATGAATGCATGCATAGTTCCATACAAGAATATATACGGAATATTACGCTAATCAATTGTTCCATGAGTATGTATTAGTCGAGTGGCTTGTGTGATGACGTATCACACGAGAGGCAGAGCCTCGAGTGTGATACGAAATAGCGCAAGCCACGAGACTAATACATACTCTTGGAACAATTGACTAGCGTAATATTCCTTTTATTATATACCACGATAAACTTCAATGTGCATTTACCTTATTTTATTTGTTTAAAAACTACAATATTGACTAATCATTGTATGCATAGATTATATTTGTTTACATAACTCTATGATGACGTCATTAAAAAGTAGTCCGGCTAGTATGGTAATACGGGATCGGAAAACTAGAGAGTAGCATAATACGGATTTTTTTCTGTCGACATGTATTTCACCGATTGATAAAGCATGTATTTTGTTAAGATTTTAAACAGGTATATAATAAATAATAAATCTCACCAGCAGCGATCAGTATGATTGCAGGTATCAAAATTGCCCTCGACATGACGGCGCCCACTCTTTATTATTTGTATATGAAGTTTATTATCCAACACTCAGTCCCTGAATGGTTGTCGGTGGCTGGGACACTTAATATACAGAGCATTTGTTCACAAATGCTGTGGCAAAAATCCGGTTAGCTCTTGCCCATATTATCACTGAATTTAAAAACGCACAGGTACTTAAAGTGATCTGTTCACAGATTGACAAATTGACAAATTCCAAAAAATTTGTCAAAGACTCCAAAAATAAAAGAAGCCTGTATAATAATGAGCAAAATAGCACTACTGACATGGTTTTCTTGATATAATAGTTGGGGTATTTCGTTCAGATACTATAGTTTTTCCAGCTTAGACATTTAATGGCATATTTTAAAAATACAAATATCTGTGAACACGTCCCTTTAATTGTTCGCCTTTGAAAGTGAGTAGTCTATAAAGATTTTGTTAAAGTGGTGGGTGCATAACTGCAATCTAGTATTTTCCACGGCTGTCAGCTGCACACTTTGGCTCAAATCATTGCATTATATCAAACAGACTTTAAACTGTTTGGATTTGGGTAGACTGTACAAGATTTACATTTAAAGTTGCATTTATATTGCCATTGTTTGAGGCTCACCAACTTCTACCGCTTCTACCACTACCACTACCACTACCTCTACCCCTATTGCCACCGCCACTGTCTACTACTGTTATTGCTACTGCTGCTGCTGCAACTACTACTACTACTGCTACTACTACAACAACTACTACTACACTACCAGATCCAGGACCTACCTTGCTTCCAAACCAATGTTAATTGAGCGTTTAAACCTGAAGAAAGATCGTTTTGTGATAATTTATTCCAGTTGTACCTGGTTTCTTAGTTTAAATATACCTCTAGACTGAGTCCAGTCATATCGTCACGTTATGCGCCGTTTTATCACGTATTTGTCACTCACATTCTGCCAAGTTGTCATCAATGTTTAGTACACTACGTAGTTACTGGGCTATCGCTAGGGTATGTTACATTTGACAAAGTACCACAACGTGTCATTACGTACCGTTGCATGAAAGAACACAGTACATAGCGCAGTTAGGCGTAACAATAACGAGAGTGATGCGTAGTGTATCGTAGTTTAAAGGTAGAGAATAACGTAGCATAACGTAACAACTAACAGAACTCTCGTTCTGTTCACGTTGCTCTGCGTAAGGGCCACGCTGTTCTACGTTGTGTCACATGTACCACTACGTATAAATACGTTATGGTATAACGTAGCAGTATTTTAAACGTGTACAAAATTCAGATTTGTCGTTTACGTTGAACTACGGACCTGCCAAATTGTGCCACGTTGAGGCGCGTTACGGCCAAGTTGAACTACGTACCTGCCACGTTGCGCAACGAAAACGTGACACTATTACTACGACTACTACTACTAAATAGTAGTTTTTGTCGTCTTGTTATTATTGTTGACGATGTGAAAGTAGTTGAATTATATGGTTGTTACCCTATAATTTCATATTTATTCTGGCAAACTTACTTTCATTACAATTACTTGTTTAACATATTTTTGGCCCACTGTGTGGTGGGAAAAAAATCCATCTTACAATTGAAAAACTTTTATAGAAACAAACAAGAATGACTAAAAGCAAATATAAATCGAAATTTCAAGGACCAAAAGTTATACACCCTTAAGCCTCAAGTATATAATCTTTAAACAGTGTTGTCCTACTTATTGTAGACACTGATCAATAGCATTTGTTTTACAGTCAGTGTATTTCATAATTTGATCATCTTTTTTGAGCATTGATATAGATTGAAGATAGCATGAATGCTCCTTAAACGCTCTACATTTTAAAGAATGATCGATTAAAATCAATTTAAGATAATCACTTTTGACCTAGATTTCTTGCGATAATTTTATACAGAGGAAAAACAGAATGCCAATAGAATTGGGCAAATTATCTAATTTTAGGGAATGCAAACTTACAACATTTTTGATGCAACACCAATTTAAACCTACACACTATTGCATTTTCAACACATCTCGCTGTCCTCCACTGTGTAAACTTTAATCGATATTCTGCTACACTGAAACGATTGCGTCATTTCGATTGGTCATTCAATTCTATCCTTCATCATCCGATTGGTTGAAGCATATGTGAAGGGCTAAACAAGGCATGGTGAACATGGTGGACTGTACATGAATGTAGATTTATTCGCAAGTTTAAATCGGAATTAAACACATGTTCTAGGTAAATTTCGGCACATGTTAAGCAGTTTAGGTGTTGTTTAAGTAAAATACGTTGATTTATAACATTATTGTCGCAAATAATGAAAATTAATGAAACTTTAAACTTTAAGGTTTCCACCACATAAATGGTCTTTTGGCGATGAGACGTTCCCGCGAATTTAGCCCTATATAAAAAGTAACACTAAATTCGCAGCACGTCTAATGAATTAGACTAGAACTGAACATAATTGTGAGCAATTTTACTCATTGTATGTCATGAACAGAATGTAATATTCATTCACATAATGAAATAATTATTTCGTTTAGCCTACATCAGCGGCACGCTCTATAAAGGTCAAATTACACCAAAACAGAAATCACATCCTCAGGGTTACATGCTGTCAGGTAGATAATAAACACATAGGGTTCAGTGTATAATGCATATGATTTTTAAAATACAGTTTAAATGATATGTTTTGGTATCAATTTTAAAGGTATATATGTAAGAAATAAGAAAAAAAATACAGTTTTAGGCACTACTTTATCATAAATGGTTCCCAGCTTCATAACTTTTGGCCCATGTATTCTTGCACAAAATGGCAGCCCCCATGCCTGTCAAAACCGGTGTGTTTATTCTAAGGTAAATATTTTGAGTTCCAACGTATAGAAATTTTTGACATGCTGGTTTTTCAAAAGGTTATGGCCTATGTAACAATGAAGGAATTTATTTGCGCATGCGTAACCTTTAAGAACTTCCGGTAAGATTTGTCGTCTGCAAAAATTATGAAAATGGATGCCTTTAAACGCACTGTAATGAAGATAATCACTGCCAGATGACAACTTGACCCCATTAAAGGCTGTATTTTATGGGATGGTTGCTCTAGTGGACACGAGGGGAGTAGATACGGGAAAGTTAAAGCAAAATGTCCACCAGAGTCACCATCCAAGACCCATTGTGTTCACCGTGTTGTTTTTCAGTTTCATTTTGACAATTATTTGCACGAGTCACAACAATTATCTCATTTATGTCATAATACTTTGTGTTGTAATCCGTATCATTTAGTTTTAGAACCTGTAACTGTTAATAATGACCGCAAAGTTCGTGTCCGCACTGGCCGATGCATTGGCCATGATGACCGTCCGACCTGCTAACTTTGAATAATACCAATTTTCCTAAATTGCAAAGTTTACAGATCCTATTTAGTTCATATTTTATTTTGTAATTGTACTTAGATCAGGCTTTCAGCTGAAAAATACATGAAATACATGCATAATACACTTTAGGGGCCCACGCAAACCCAAACCCCACCTAACGGGGTTAGCGGCATCAAAATTTAAATCGCCATCACAAGTTGGTTTAATTTGAGTATGTTTTTTAAATGCAGTGTTGAAAAGAACCAGGACCTCTGCCGGAATCATCAAAACTACTGAACTTGTCAACTACACTGGAGCGTTGGGGCGTGTCCGTGCCATCAGAATCTTTGAGGGTTAGTACATGATTATTGTCATGTATTCTACTATCTAATGACTTCTTTTCCAGCCTGGCATACTTCTTATCAACACCAGTAGGAAAAGCAAGAGTTTAACCTTTGTTGGGACTCTCAAACCCGTTTTTGAACTGGACTGTTCGCACGTGAGCTCGACAATGTGAAGCCGGCATAGCGACTAGCCTTATCGCAATACAAAAAACTGTGTAAACTATTGTATATGTACACTTATTGTATATAAGTTAAACTAGTAATCACAATATTGAGTAAACATGCACAGAAAACCTTTTATTTTCACCGATTACACAGCAGAGAGTACCTGAAACAGGTTGAAGATTGCAGGCGGCTGACCTCACCCGAAGGCTCAGGTGTGACAGAAAACTGTTAATTAATATCTGACATTTACATTTTGGGGTCAAATTCTTTTTTTGTTGTGTGGCAGGAGGTCAAATCTGTTGATTGTTATGTAAACAAACCCTTTTCTGGGGTCAAATGGCATCTGAAATTCTACATTTATATGGATTTTACCCCCCAAAATGCAGAAACTTAAAAAAAAAATGTTCAAAAGGGATTAAAAACCTATTCTATAACATTTAGAATGCCTATGGAGATTGTTTTCACTTCTGATATTATATATTATGTCTGCCATGCCTATTAAAACTCAAAGTTGTGCTTTATTCTGAGTTGAAATAATGTTTTCCAAGATGTACCTAAGTACATGTTTTCTGTCGAAATTCTTGTCTCGCAACGCCTTTATATGGTATTTTCAACTTAATTTTTTTCCAATAAATCCTTATACCAGTGTGATAGGACTTCATGTTCGTTCTCGAAATAGATCAGACTTATGAAAAATGTGGCTTTTATTCAAATTTGAAAGGGTTGGGTTCTCTTAAAGGTCAAATTACACCAAAACGGAAGTCACATCCTCAGGGTTACATGCTGTCAGTTAGATAATAAACACATAGGGTTCAGTGTATAATGCATAATGCCTTATCTGTCCAACAATGTATGGTGATATATTGGGAAGTCGCTTGGTCATGGTGAAAATTGAGATAAAACATTGAATATTTTATATGTAACAATGAAGGAATTTATTTGCGCATGCGTAACCTAAATAGCAATTACA
The DNA here is from genome assembly GCA_027627225.1 of Congeria kusceri. Classification (NCBI taxonomy): domain Eukaryota; kingdom Metazoa; phylum Mollusca; class Bivalvia; order Myida; family Dreissenidae; genus Congeria; species Congeria kusceri. The sequence continues at coordinate 2,569,639 of CM051027.1, read as the reverse complement.
ATTATCCCATTGGTTGACCGATATCTGAGAAATATCGGTGCTGTAAAACGTTTCGGAACCAGACATAAATATTCGGCGAAGATCGGTATGAAATGGTTTATTCAAGCGTATCCAACACAATCCAGATAAAGGGTGCGTCATTTTAAAAATAGCGCGCGGTAAAGCTATGCTAACATACATTCATCAATTTAGCGTCCGGAGAATCATAAACCCGAGAATTTCAATAAATGGGGAATTTACATTTATAAACTTACTGCGCATGTTAATGTATATTTGAATTGCGGTTGCGTTTTATTAAGAATTATTTATAATGGCACCTTTCCATCAACTTCTCCAGTAGATGTTATTCAATCTCTAAAAAATATTTAACATCTTTCTATAAATAAAATGTGGTGAAAGAAGTCTCGTAATACGTGGAAATGTTGTTTAAGTTACTTTTACTTCATTTGTACTTTTCATTCATTCCCGCAATTAATTTCTGACAATGGTAATTTGTTAAATTTGCCTGACAAATTCATGTAACAATTATAGTAACGTAAATTACTAGCATTTAAGTTAGTCATTTTGCGCCGCACGACGTGATTGCCCTGCCCCGTTTTATCACCCTGCTCTTTTTTGACCTCACCCTGTCCCTTTTAAAGTCTATATGTAACACTATTTCATTTATTATCGGTGAAAACATGCAAAGTATGATCGGTTTATTCACGGTACACATATTAATAATGTTGGAGTTTATCTCAAATTAATTTTTTGTCCGAGAAGTTTTCTTATGGTGTCCGAAAAATCTACAGTCCGAGAAGTCTCCTTAGTGGGGACCAAAAAAGCTAGGGTCCGAGAAGTCATGTAACCGATCATCTTGTCCTTCTTGTTTCTGGTAAGAAAAAAATGACATCTCAATATTAATTTCAACGCCGATTTTTAAAGACATTTCTTTACCAACGTATTTACAGACTGGACAGTTGTAAAGCATACCCGTTAATTCGATAATCCATACTTGCAATCCATAACAAAAGCAAATATGTCACCAATAGATATTGACAAATGTTTTATTTTCAATAAATGAAAAGACATCGGTAAATAAAGACATTGAAATTTAATGACATTATACGGCGTATACGAAATAAAGACATTGAAATTAAATGACATTATGCTGCGTGTTCGAAAACCGCTCAGCTGCAGGAGAATCTAGGCCTTGTTCATAACGTTCTATTGTTAAAGAAAATGTGTGAAACCATACCCATTTTCCGTTATGTCGAAAATTGCTGTCAAATTTAGCGTAACGGTGGTTGAAGCATTTTTTTTTCATTTTATCCTATTGGCTTATTCTACAGATAAGAAGATAAAAAAAATAACTGTATATTATATACACGCCTACGCTCATCGCCGCAATTTGACACAATATCTGCAATAGTGTATTAACGTTGAAACAAAGAACTCACATTCAAGATTATGTGTTTTCGAACAGTGTTCGCCAATAGATTGGTATAGATGATAGTTGCTGATATTCAATAAAATATCACTTTTGATTTAATTGGTGGTCACTATTAGTGGTACTGCTACTACTACTGCTACTACAACAACAACAACAACTACTACTACTACTACTACTACTACTACTACTACTACTACTACTACTACTTATACTACTACTACTAATAATAATAATACTACTACTATTACTACTACTGCTGCTGCTGCTACTACAACGACTACTATTACTACTACTGCTACTTTCAAATACTACTACTACTACTACTACTACTACTACTACTACTACTACTACTACTACTACTACTACTACTACTACTACTACTACTACTACTACTACTACTACTACTACTTCTTCTTCTAGGTTCACGTTGTTTAGTTCACACGACCTTGAAATTTCACTAATTCTCGCGACAAAAATTCGCGCTTGTTCGCGAACTTTCGTGTGGAATAATTTTGTCCCGCGACGAATCGTGTTGAGAATATAATTAGTAAAATGCACACCTGTACGCAATATTTTCACTTAGCGGTGAATAAATAATTCGTGATAGAAAACTTTGCGGAATTGATATTTGCATGTATTTCTGTGAATTATATTAGCTACAAAATCATTCAAATAAAGATGTGACATTTGTTGCAGAAGATTTAATATATAAAAAAATACACTTTTTATTGTATACATGCAAAACAGCATTCAAATTTCGAAATGGGTATGTGATAGGGTGTGTTTGTTGTTTTTAAATATGTTCCGTTTATTATTTTCACGGCATGCATTTATTAGATTGTTCTTAATCGGTTTCTGGGTAAAACTTCGTGTCCATTATTGAGTATATGCTTCGTTTATTTATATGTTGTTTCTGTTTGAAACCCTTATTGTTTTATTACTTCAAGTACATCATCAGTCATGGATTTTGTCTTGTATTTTGTTATGGTTCAAAATATACATGTACAGGGCTTTCAGCATGTTATATGTGTTGTGTATATATATGAATATGACCTACATGTACATGTATGTACATCTACATGTATGTCGAATATTATTGCTCTTGCATTGGTTGTCCCATCTTCGTTGATAACAACATAAATGCGCACATTGACTGAAAAAGGAAGAACAATTATACATTAACAATCGAACGCAATTACATTTAATACAAAAATCACAAGATAGACAAATATTCCACGGATTTAAAAGACACATTGTATAATGTGCATGTATGTTAACAAAATTACCATGATCAATGTCTACAATGTGCAAACGAATATTTTTAAATATGAATAATTAAATGTACTGAAAATAAACATTAATCATTGATCGACATTAATGACATTCATTATAAATGTACTAACTGTAATACATGTATGACTTAATGAGTGCGACTTTTTTTGGAAAGTTATTGGTTAGAATAATTAAGTTATATCTCAATGTATCGGGTCATAATTTACAGACATTATAAAACGAAACAGTAATAAAAAGTAATACAAAACTACAATATATATTTTAGTTAGTTGATAAAAAGCGTTACATGGATGCTCATTTTTCATGCCTACATTATATCAACAACAACAACAACATTAATAGTTTATTTTATTATCAATATGAATGAAAGCGCAAATATATGTATGTGCTAATTGACAAGAATATCTTCTAAAGCATAGTTTCACTGTTTGGTTTTTAACGCAAATTAGTTTTAATCAATACAGTGTTTATTGACAAACAGAAACAGATAGTTGCAAAAGGTGTTTGCACCCTTTAGGCTTTCACGACCCCAGCCATTTTAAACAATTAAGAACCGCTATCGCAGATCAGTCCACTGTCGCACAACATTCTGTGCCTCCGGGTCGGTAATTGACACTGATTAGCGATAAGATAGTGCGGATTAGCGACACAGGAAGACTTTTTGAATCTATATTTTCTTCAACAAACACCCGCGTTGTGAACGCGAATAATCGAATATTCAATGTATTACCAGTTAAACGCCTTAATAATCGGAGAACTGGTTATTCGTTGCCATCTTAAAAAAAAACTTATAGTTTTATGATAAAAAAGACTGAATAAATGCACTTCTATCTTATGTAGGATATATGTAGCTTCATTATAATTCGGGATGTGAACTGGAATTTTAAATGACTCGTAGAAAAAAAGAAGATAAATCCCAAAATACATAAACATGAATAAGAACAATTTAGATGCCACGATCAGTTTGTTTGCTATATTGACACGTCAGTTAACACAAGAATGGCCTGTATACACAACATGCGAAAAAATAGAAAGGTAGCTAGTCAACACGCACTCACCCCCAACCCTCTGCAGAACAAATTATGTTTTGTTTAGCGAACACCAAATTTAGAAGAGGCTACAATAACCGTTGTGATGGTTTTTGTTTGATATTCATGTGTATTTACATTTACTTTGTTAACCGATGAGTAAACAATACGTAGATTTTTGTATCAATACATGTTACAATGAAACCATACGTTTCAAATAATTATAGACACTTACGTGTATATAACCACCTTCAATCCAACTCAAGTACATGATTATTAGAAAATATCGTGTCACAACGTCGGTGATTTGCATCTTTATGATGATTATACAAACGATAAAATTGAATATGCTGGTGCACGGGTGAGAATTACATATAAGTACATGTAAACAAATAATCTGAATGGATATTCTAAAAGAAGGAATGTTTGAAATAATCGCGGCCATGAAGAATAAGTGCGTTTTTATAATCATCACAAAAGCCCCGTATACACATTCACATATCAATCGAAACAATTAATTAACGATTAACTAATAAATCATTTAAATTGACATCAGTTAATATTATTGTAAAAGTGACATCAAATTCAAATTAAGCGAATTCGTTAAATTTTGCATATACGTTAAAGGGGTGATTATTTGTATTTAACACAAGAACAATCAGTGATTTATACTGTTAAGTTAATTTTAATGATTATTGTTCGAATTGTAAATGTAAACTTAAACGTATATACACACTATATAAATTCATTGTTACTTTTATATGCGTTTTCACTGTTTTCTTTGATTAATACTGTCAAATAATAGTGCTTTATTACATAATTATTTATTAATTAACCGTAATATGAAGAATACAAAATTAATATATCTACATTTAACATACACTGTGCGACACACAATGTAGAATGTTGCGAAAAGACCGTAAAAAGGGTACAACTCTTAATTTTTAAAGAGCAGATGCACATATACCTGTAAAATCGCCGCGAATCGCGACGAAATTTCGTGACATACTCGTCGCGAAATCTCGCGCTGGGGCCGCCCGCTAAATTTCGCGAATCGTCGCGAACTTTCGTGACGTCGCTTCGCGAATATTGATCGAAGGCTCGTCACGACAGCGCGAATTCTGCGGGTGTCGCTTGGCACGTACTGTATGTATAGACCATATCAGCACAGAAAGTCACGTGATCTTATCCAGGTAAAAACGCTGCCCAAGTCAACTCTCACAGTGGGTTTACTGACAGTTGAAATACACACGTCCAGTCTGTAGTTGTTATGATAACAGGGTAGTTATGGTGTTTAATTGCTGTGTGCTGCATTGCTGCATTTTGTAAAGCCCTTAATAATCATACATTTTCCAAAAATGAAGTAACAAAGTCCCTGCTAGAAGTGTCCACGTTATTGAAATCTTATTTTCTAATTTGGCTGTGGAATGGGGATTTCAGGAAAAATCAAATATTCTTCTAATATGATGTGAGCAGTGACAAATAGGTAGGCTGTAAATTCCGTGTTTGAGCTGTGATGGTCACTCAACTGGTAGCTCAATGGTGCGCCAATAGGAATTTCACCAAATAAGGTGTCATTCACAGCTGATGCCGGCCCATCGGACACATAAACAATTGGAATGATTGGATTTCTTCCACCGAGGACATCAGTGACTGCTTTAATATCTTCCGTCGATGAGGATTAGTAGTTGTTATTAATTAAGTTGTTGTCGTTTTATTTTTGTTTTACTGTTGGTGGTGTTGTAGTCGTTTTTGTAGTATAACTTGTTTTCATATAATAATTTTGAAATTAATTTGCATAACGACTTATTGTTGATTCAATAAGCTACATGAATAAAAATCTGAATCAGAATGTACACTGACTGGTCAATACTAAATTCAGAAACCAGTGACCTTGTACTGTACATCATCATCATCATTATCATCATCATCATAATCATCATCGCCGTATGTTTTTTTAACTAAAATTGTTTTTACAACAATCATTATGATTATAAACCACAATAACATCATCATCATCATCATCATCATCGTCTTCATCATCAGCATAATCTTATCACCATCATTATCATCATCATCATCATCATCGTCATATGTTTTTATAACAATCGTTATGATTATAAATCACAATAATATAACATCATAATCATTATCATCTTCATCATCTTCATCTTCATCATCATCATAATCGACATCGTCGACGTCGTCATCGTCAATATCATCATTAAATTTGAATAGAAAAAAGACAAAGGCTCCAAACTCTAAATTAAAAAAATATTGTACTTCTTTATGGTACTGCATATCAAGGTAATACTATAGGAACACTTATTTTAATGCCTTCAATAAGTAAGTTTTACGGGACAGACATTAAGTTTCACGTGGATTAATATATTAGTTTAGGAATAATGACCCCCACTCAGATAATGAACATATGACAATAACTCCAGTGTATTTATTGTTTTATCATTGTATAACGTACATCACCTCAATGCCCTCTCACATAATAATGAAGTTTCAGTTTATTCCATTTAGTTGAAATAGAGTTATAGAACGCGCAATGGAAATCAAATAAGGAGCAATAAATCAATAGAATTCGAAGTCTTGTATTCTGTACCTAACCTCAACGCCTCTTTCGTGTGAAGTTTATATTAAATCCCTAACGTACTTTTCGAGTTTAGCACCGCATAAAAAAATTGGTGGGCGGACGGACAGGACGAATGAATAGATAGTCAGACGGACAGTCAAATAGTCGAATATTCGGACGTGGCGATACCTATATGGCCCTGATTTTCCTCCCGGGCATAAAATGTGAAAAATAGTATTATGATGTAACAAATTAACTTCTCTTGAAAAGTGCACTTATATTTTAATATGTGCAGAATATGATTTCATTGCATATCTAAAACTGGATGCGATCAAAGTTTTTCACAGATGGGAGAAAAAAGATTTGTGAAAAATATGGTGATACAAAGGCCTTTCATACAGTGATTCAGCGTTTGACAAACAATAACGGGATAAAATATTCCGCAAATAGATATTGACTGTCGGTAAACAACTATTTATGTATTCAATAAATAAAATGAAGATAATTAAATAAAGACATTGACATTGAAAGACAGTATAAACACTGCCCTCCCCCCCCCCCCCCCCGCCATAGAACAGCAAAATTGTCAAACACGTAAACAACGTTCAGAGGTAGGTCTGTTTATTTCTTTAATGCAACGAATTAAAGCTTTATTTTAAAAATCAGACAATACAATTGGTAACTGGCGATAATGTAGAATCATATTTTTCACAAGTCATATTTCCACACGCCTGTGAAGAATAAGACTCATTTGTCACATTTATAAGTGTGAAGATTGTGTTTGGCCAAAATGGGTGTATGCGTACGGATCACATTTTCACATATTTCATGGTGAAACTTTATCGCGACAATCGATTAAATCATGAATTGTACAGTAATCATCATCATCATTAGCATCATCATCATCATCATCATCATCATCATCATCATCATCATCATCATCATCATCATCATCATCATCACCATCATCATCATAATCGTCGTCGTAATCATCATCATCAATATCATCATCATAATCGTCGTCGTCATCATCATCATCAATATCATCATCATAATGGTCGTCGTCATTACCATCATCATCATCAATATCATCATTATTCTCCTCATCACTATTATTATCATTATAGTTAACGTCATCATCAGTATTGTCATCTCTACGAGAAACTAAGCCTTATTTAGGAGCTCCTAATGTGCTTAATCGTTAGTCAATACGTTTGTAAGGTCTAATTAGGAGATAGAAATGCATACTTGCGTGGGTCCATCCGAACGTACACCTTTTTATGGGATATTAACCTGTATATCACCTCCTACATAAATGACGCGATCCGATTGGCTAAGAGCGGTCACATGACCGTGGTGTATTTTCTATACACCATGGCTAAATATCAATACTCCATAGAAAGTTAAACAAAATGTCGACTGCTGGATAATCTGTCGTTTTGTTTAGCATTTTATATCAACTTTGTATGGCATATGTTTTATGTTTTAATACAGATTCCAAACAAAAGTATCTTAATACCGTGAAAGAACTGTCAAACGTGCACCAACTATAAAAACAAAGTCATCTTACCTCGGTGTTTTTGCTGTTTATAAACCTAGGAAATGTGTCCGACAAAAACAAAATACTGATTTTTTCTTGTCATATTTTAATAAATTCACTTTTACATGAGCATATAATTTCCACAGTTCACGTGTTCATTTCATTGATTTTTCCATAATTAGTCTAGTTAAAATGGAGCTCCTAATGTGCTTAATCGTTAGTCAATACGTTTGTAAGGTCTAATGAGGAGATAGAAATGCATACTTGCGTGGGTCCATCCGAACGTACACCTTTTTATGGGATATTAACCTGTATATCACCTCCTACATAAATGACGCGATCCGATTGGCTAAGAGAGGTCACATGACCGTGGTGTATTTTCTATACACCATGGCTAAATATCAATACTCCATAGAAAGTTAAACAAAATGGCGACTGCTGGGTAATCTGTCGTTTTGTTTAGTAATTTTATATCAACTTTGTATGGCATATGTTTTATGTTTTAATACAGATTCCAAACAAAAGTATCTTAATACCGTGAAAGAACTGTCAAACGTGCACCAACTATAAAAACAAAGTCATCATACCGCGGTGTTTTTGCTGTTTATAAACCTAGGAAATGTGTCCGACAAAAACAAAATACTGATTTTTTCTTGTCATATTTTAATAAATTCACTTTTACATGAGCATATAATTTCCACAGTTCACGTGTTCATTTCATTGATTTTTCCATAATTAGTCTAGTTAAAATGTCTGAAATATCCAATGTGTATACTACTGCTTGACACTCCATTTGTTTACTAAAGATGACGTAACTTACGTGATGTAGTATGGAGGACATATCATATATAGGAATAATGAAACTCCAGAGACATCATCAGGAGAGAAACCCTTATTACCATCCGTTGGTCCTTTATTTGAGGCAAGTGACCAATTGCCTATACAATACAGGATTTTGCATACAACACAACACACGACATAAAAATGATTAAAACTGGGGTCACCCCCTTGGAACGCTCAATGCAAAGCATTGGGGTTGTCATGCCAAAAATACACCATGCTGGATGGCATCCCTACTTCCAAATTACAGACTGCATCTTCCCATGTGATAACTTTCAACTCTCTACATTGTAAAAACAACAACATAATTCTTGGTTTCAGTTGCTTCCTTCTAGAAAGTATCTGCTCGTTCTTTTTTCAAAGTGCCTTATGGTACATTGAAACTGCTTTAGTGTTTACTACATACTGTCATCTTGTACATTAATTGCTTACTCCCGACTGTATTAACAAAGCCAGTATGGCATCTGTAAAGAAATATGTTCCATCTTTTCAAAGCCTAGTTTTATATGAAAAATGGGGCATTTATTGTTAAACTCTTCAATATTTTAGAAGAAAAACATACTGATATTTTAAGATTTATACGAATCAGTCAAAAAGAAGAACGGGAAGAGAGATAGAATTTGTAATGTACGTTGGAAACTGTCAGCAAGGACCGCCCTGCCAAAAATATTATATAGGTGGCGCCGTTCTTCCTGCAGAAATCAATACACGGTGCTTTCCTTTAGATGTAAAATTGCGGTTTGTAGAAATACCAAAATACCCGTAATTACCGAAATACACCGAAATCCCAATATATCTCGTCTATTAACATAATAATTATGGTAATTTGAGAAATAATGGTATTTATAATGTCTAAATGAAACGATTATTTGATTGATTTTTCAAGCCAAGTATGTATAACTGTCGCATCATCTTTATTTACTGGAAATTTGGTAATTAATGTGCAGTGCTTTTCATAGTTACTAATTATATTGTGTACATATTTACCCTTATATTATGTAATTTCAATGCGTATGCCCTGATAGAATAAATTCCTAAATCATTTTTTAATCATACTGTTTGAAAATAAGTTATGTTTACCATCACCGTGGGCAAAATGGTGTGATGTTTAAGAGATTTCGGTAAAATGCATTCAATGTTAATTGAAACAAAAAAAATAAGGGAGTTCGGTAAAGGAGTTCGGTAACTGGACGCTGAAAACGGGAGAAAGCTATCCAGATAATTCCCCCTCGTAATTACCGAAATCCCCGTTTATTAACGTAAATATTTTTAACCGTTAAAGTAATCAAAGCTATGCATATATATATATTAATATATATTTATAAAGATTTGCATTCTGAAGTATATGTACTTATATTTAATCGCAACTAAAGTCGTTACCGGTTACAACTGATCGAAAACCCGAAAATGTTTAAAGACTAAAATAATTTTCAGAATCTTAAAGTCTGAACCACTTGTAATAACCGAAATCCCTTTAATAAATTAATGAACCACATCACATTGACCAGATAAAAGTTATGGACATATACTGTAAACGTATATAAATTTGTCGGTCTGAAATTTCGTGGTTTCTTTAAAAACGACAATTTCGTTGGTACTTCATTTCGTGGAGTTGCATTAAGGGAAGTTTAGAAGTAATTTACTCCCAGCTTTTGTCACATGACTTCCAAAATTGCAACCATGGAAGTTTCAGGACTTCCAAAATTGCAGCCATGGAGGTTTCATTATGTAAGGATGAACAAGTTAGAAAAAATTTTAAGTGGTTCATCTCAATGTATACCTCTTTAACTGAATAAATTGGCATATTATAAACGCCTGATGAACAAGAAATGACCTTAAACAAGACTTGTATTTTATACTTTATTACATTTCTGAAATGCTCAGGACTTTATGTCACGCAATACTGTCAAAACTTCCAAATATTATGAGCAAACCTTCCAAAATCAGGGGCAAGGAAGTTCAAACTTCCAGATTCCAAAAGTTAATGAAAGCCCTGCATCCACAGTTTGATATCACTACTCTGTAAACTTGCAAGTCCGTCATTAAGTCCGAATTACGCAATCATGGTCACCAAAAGATGTAATTAGAGATGTAATGGCAGTTTTTGGTCATGTGCCAATTAAAAGCATTTGTTTGGCCCCAGCTAGACCCTCAGCCAGCAATAAAATCAATACACATGCAGACAAATCCAATGATTTTCGTTTAAAGAAGATTGCTAATTAAACTGGCTGAAACCGGTTATTGTCGACATCAGGACCTGTCAAAGGGGATAAGGTAGTCCCCAGTGATTTCACACTTCAAAGCATTTACCCAGACACTACTGTTTATACCCACTTAAAGGAGTATATAATTGGCATTTTTAAGATTTTTTGTTATGACCTTATTCTAACTGGACCGAAGAACTGCTAATTATAATTTATAGGAAATACATTTCAGGAATGTATTTCTGCAGACGACTGTTGACATGTATATCGCTCACCAAATTGTAATTGAATAACTTTAGGTTAAAAATATACGTATGGTTTGATGCGTTATGTGTTATGTTAAAATACTTTAGATTTGCTTAACAATGGATTAAGTTGGATTAAAAGATATTCTTATATGGTAAATATTTAATTTATGAATCATTATTGCACACGCGATATGCTCTTTACATAGATGTCTTAATTGCTCATAATCAGCTTAAGAAGTGGACTTGCTGGTTGGTATCAGATGCGTCATTCGTGGTTTTGTCTATAAACGAATCTACGAAAATTAGTGTCGCACGAATAATAATGATTTTACAGTATATGAATTATCACATAAACATTTGCATCTAAACTTGATTTTATGCTTTATGCAGTTTATATTACTTTAAACCAAATTAAGGAAGGGATTACTGCAAACTGAAACAAGGGAGAGAACTAACATAATCGCGATCTTTATTACGGAAATCCCTTTCTATATTCATCAATATTACAATTAAATAAATACAAGAGATGCATAATTTTCACTTTTAAGTGATTTTTATTGCTTTAAAAATACATTCAATAGTTAATGATGCTTACATTTAGCAAAAAGTAACTACGGGGAATTCGGTAATTCTACATACCGATTAAATACATTTTCGTTACGAAGATGGCCGAGTACCAATATTACGGAAATCGCGCCATCTATGAAATATTTTGGGCAGGACGGTCCAGCACATAATTTTACAATTAAAATTTTAAACTCTATCTGTGTTTCCGTATTAATGTGTAAATGAATTGTATAATTTCATCAAATATACATATTTTGCTTATGAAGTCATGAAGTCTTTATGACATTTGATAAATATTTGATAAAATATCTGACATTTGAAAGAAAGATTTGACGTAACATTTAAATCATAAGATTATCGGGCAATTTACATGGCAGATACAACTTTGATTGAATATTATAGATATTGCAACGCATGACAATGCCATTTTGGAAAACAAAATCTGACAGTTGCCGGCTAAAGGGAAGAAACAACGACATGGAACTAAGTTATTTTGACCATGTAGAGAGTTTAAAGATATCACAAAAGAAGTTGCAATGTGTAATTTGGAAGTTGAGATGTCATTAAGCATGATGCATTTTTTGGCACGATATGTCTCCCATAACGTAGGTCTACAGTTATTGTCTGTTTCTTAATAGACACATTGCTTATAGTCAGTTCCAGTTTGTTAAAGGGACACTCTTGAATAAAATAACAATTAAATATTGTAACATTTTTAATATCTTTACTAATTTGAACCATGAACGATCATTAACAAAATAAATTTTAATAAACGCTGCTTTTATCAATAATTATTTATTACTAAAGGACTAACATGTGCGTACCTAGATCAAATTAAAAGAAACCAATGAAAGGTAGTCGGTGGGGATTAAATGCATATTCGTTTCACTGTTAGTAACTGATGGTGCGCGCTCGTATGGTATGTAGTCACTGAGGGTGTATATCCCATACACCATCAGTTGCGCTCTCGTATGGTATGTAGTCACTGAGGGTGTATATCCCATACACCATCAGTTGCGCTCTCGTATGGTATGTAGTCACTGAGGGTGTATATCCCATACACCATCAGTTGCGCTCTCGTATGGTATATAGTCACTGAGGGTGTATATCCCATACACCATCAGTTGCGCTCTCGTATGGTATGTAGTCACTGAGGGTGTATATCCCATACACCATCAGTTGCGCTCTCGTATGGTTTGTAGTCACTGAGGGTGTATATCCCATACACCATCAGTTGCTAACAGAATAACTAATAATGCACGCACGTACAAACAAACGTCCTATTTTGGATTATTAAAACCAAAATAACCATGCATATGTCCGCCCGAATTAGAATATACGGACGGTAATGTAATTACCATATTAGAACCTCCGCACTTGTTGGTACGTACGTTTGGACAGTACAGTAGCGTAGCGTACCGTACCTCCTGTATCGTATCGTACCTTATCGTGCCGTACCGTACCATACCCTACCATTTCCATACCATAGCATTACAAACCATACCATACCATACATGCCATCCTTACCACATCAAACCGTACCGTACTAAACCTTCCGGTACCGTGCTGTACCATATCCTACCATACCATGCGCACCGTACCGTGCCGTAAATCACCCCGTTTTTTTTCGGGCACATACAGTGTGAAAAAATGGGATTATGATGTAATAAAGTGCATATAAAAAACTGGACTCGATCACAAATTTCACAGAAAATGTGAAGAATGCGATTGCGATGTGTGAAGAATGAGATCATATTTGTCACATGTGTAAAACATTTGATTTGTGAAAGATATGGCCCTTCAGCGCTATGATTCAAATTTGACCCAACATTCGATGTTTTATTAAAAGCTATGCTTAGGTAGCGATGACACGGTCCCCCGGATCTGCACATAATACTGCTTCTTTGCGGAAGGGCCTCATAAACTTTGAAATAAACGCACGGAAGTATTCCTACATGCACTCGGATCGCTTTCAAATGCACAATATCAATACGAGGTATTATATTAATGATTTACTATTCCGAACGTAATTACAACTTTTTGCATTTTCACGTATATTCTGATTGGATAATCCGCCCACGTGACCTGCCATTCATACCCCGATGAACCGGCCGGGTATGCAAATAACCTCGTTATTATTCATAGCCGTACTACTTTTTCATTCTTATTAGAGAAATGACGTCATTGTTTTTAGCGAACCTGTACGATGCTTTCTTTCATTCGCTATTTGCGAAATGACGTCATTGTTTTGCGCGAACGTTTACTATGTATACACTATTGTTCTTAAACAAAATGATTGATTTCTCGGTTGCCGGTGATGCAGACGATGTAATTGTTAACGCATATTGGGTAATTATATTTTTTTAACAAAAAAGTCGACTCCCAAATTATCCACAGCGATTTGAAATGACTGTCGAGATATTAGAAATGTTGTTCGACGTCAGATGCGGCCCTTAGCCAGTTAGAAGTAAAGTTAATATCCAATTTTTGTTGTAATTACAAGAATGAATATTTTTCTTCATTTCATCGTTGTATGAACTGTCGGGAAAATTACGCCTAATTTATGCATAAACGCCTTCGTCGTAACCTAATCCACGAGCCTTGGCGAGTGGTTTAGGTTTTCGTGCCGAGCAAATAAACTTATCTGTATTCAACACCGATCATTTTCTGTCTTTATTTTGACAATAAACGAAATAAAATTACTGAATAACATGATAAACATCAAAATGTCACGAATGAACGTGTTTGCTGTATTCATCCAGGTGGAATACAGCTAAGTTTATCCCACTGGGTGTTATTGCGCCAGTGCAGTCGTGATGATGGGATAAAATTTTATATTGGCTGATTTCTAACAATGCTCCATATATCTAAATCACATACAGTTTTGGATCATAATTAATCAAATAACACGAACACAAAGATATCGATCTTATTCAATATTTGATTTCATATTAGATTTTTTGTAATGGAGTGTCAATTTGTCTATATTGGAAAGTTTATATTGCTCATGGAGTGCAATAGTTGTTCGATGCAGTGACTATTTTTAATCATCTTTTTCTAACGTGTGGAGTCTACATTTCCAAGCTGAATGTAAGAAGTAGAATATTATATTTTTTGAAAGAAGAAAGAAGAAACATTGAATAGTCAGACATTAAAAAAGGTTCTTCAAAAGCATTATGGCTGTTCCGAGCAATCCCATGGTTACGGTCACGTGGTTGGCGCCATTGCAGAGGTTTGATGAGCAGGTGCACGTGGCTGTGGTGACTCCGACAGAAACTTCAATGCAGCCGTTTGATACACCGGACACTCCACAACTTCTCGTCACAACTGGAAAAAAAGGTAGGGTGTTCACATTCTTCACTTTAAATCGGTATTTTTGGCTCGATTAGCGTCGCAATGAAGAAGATGGCATTCTCATATATTTTGCAAATATAATAATTGGTTTCCCAGGTGATATCTCCAAGAGAGTACCGATTACAGTATCTGAAAAGTTACAAATGCTTTACTGCTTGTTAGAAATTTATTATGGTATGTCATTCAGGGATATAATTTTTGTATACAATTCTATCGTTTGATGGCGATATTTTAATAAAACATTTGACTACAAACCATCAGCGTAGACGTCCCGTCTTTTCCTGGCTTACGTTAATGTGATTTTTGTTTTATTTGTTGTAAAATTAAGCTTAATAGAGAATATATGGTTGGTGACTTTTGATATCATATAATATCAGACGAGTCCGATTTGGCGTAGGAAAAGGCGAGGCTTGCCGAGCCACGTTTTGCACAAATTGTTTTTAAATTAATAACATAAAATTAATTAATTAAATCGCAAACATTTCGCAATTTACAGTATAACACAATATACAAATGAGACAGCCTGATGGCGTCTACTTGCGTCGATGCATAGTTACGCCTATAAAATAGTTCTTGTTAAAATCATCAACAGTTTAACATTTTAAAACACATTTAACCAATAAACAAAAGAAAATGAAGCGAGAAATTGCTACTTATTGGAATATTGAACATGATATAAATACATTTACGTCATTTTATCTATTAACACACACAAGAAGAAGACTGCAGTCGACATAACGATTAGGTACTTTTCAACTGTTTGCAATATGTGTGTAATGTGAATATTCAACAATGAAACAAATTTAAGAGTAAAACAACCCGTGGATTTATTATCAAGTGAATCGTTATTCAACTTTTCTATCAGTGCATAATGTTGAGATGTTGACGATTGCTCTGAAAAACTATTCCCCACACGCGATGTAAAACTGGGTGGGGAAAGCGACTGCACTCAGGATTCAGAGATGCAGCCTGCCGTGTTTGTGATGTAAGCTGCATAATATTGTGCCGTGTTTGTGATGTAAGCTGCATAATGTTGGTGGGACAGCAATGGGTATCACAGAGCTTATGTATCACGTGCTTCCTAACGGAGTCAGCAATTGGTGAGTGTCCTGGTAATACCATCTTGAGTGCACATAAAAAAGTCAAATTATAATCCTTTGCCTTATTATTTGCCTTACAGTATGCAATAAACATTTTAAAGCCATAGGAGCATACTGAGTATAGATCTATGTAAATGTTTATAGAATTAATTAAGTCATTTATTCACATATGCTGTTTTGTTAATGTCATTGTGATTTATGTTCAAATGGTGACATATTTTCAGGTTCACAGCAGTGAAAACAAAAAGTTGACACACGTGTGAAAGTTGTTGCAAAAGACTGAGAGTAACAATTTTTGATGTGACAATTTCTAGACACTACAGAATTAAGCTAGTGAATATGTGTTAGTGTATCAATAAGCAGATTATCTTGTCTATAAGTTCCAAACTGCATTTCACTAGTTGTTATTTCAGTAAATTAATTAATAAAACGTTTTCCAATTTCATGTTCTCCCATTTTTGTGCATCATTTCCCTTATTTTCTTTTCCTCATTTATTTTTATATTTTATATATTTATATATTTATATCTTTTCCTCATTTAGTTTTATATTTTATATATTGATATATTTATGTATTGACGCTTTTAAAAGATCTCTGAAAACCCATTTCTTTTTAAAGATATATTGTTCCTGATGTTTATTTTAAAATGGAAGATTACCTGTGTAACATCTTATTGTGACAGTTTGTTTCCCACTTTTATTTGATTTTATAAGGCACGTGAATTTTAGCTTTAGTCCTCATGATAATAATATGTCTTGTTTTTTCCTTTTCTTTAATTAAATTTAATTGTTGTTTTATCTTTTAACACTTTATATTTCAATGTTGATACATATATTGTTCCTTTTAGATGTGTATATGTTTTTTTTTATATACTTGTAAAGCACTTGTGAACGTATTTTATATATGAAAAGAGTGCTATATAAATTTGGTATAATAATAATAACAAATAATTATTTCCCTATTTCATGTTGGACTAAAATATTAAGTTAAAACACATTGACTTTTCTGCATTTTATTTTAACTAAACCTGTTGTTTATAATTTTTAAAGCCATGTTTTTCTTTAACTTTTAGATTTCCTTTACTGGCATTAGAAGTAAATTGATTTGTTGTGAACCAAATTATAATGGATAGTATTTATTTGAATTTCTAATTAAAAGTAAGAGTTCATTTTTGTTAAATTGACCATAATTTATTAAACAGCATGTTGTTGTTTTTTTTAACTTTTTTATTTCATTTTATTTTTATTTTTGTACACTTCATTTCAAATAAAATGGTTGTTGTTACCTGGCTAGATTCTAGTATTTTGTTTGATTTCTTTCGATTAAAAGTACGGACTTTGCAGTTCCTTTTCACTTGTTGATACAATTATGGTCTGAGTAATTTGGTTTCATATCCTTAGCCATTTTTTATGTATAGATAAAATAAAGAGGCACAACATTTCATCCAATTCTTTAATTAATTTCAATTTTTGTGATATCTGATTGTAATTTTTTCAGCTTTTAAAAATGTCAGCTTTCTAAGATTTCATTGACAGGTTTTCTATGTTGTGCATTGCATGATTTTGCATAATGCTTATTTGACATCATAACTTATTTTTTGCTTTTATTGAATTATGTTTAAATGTTTTGTTCCAGTTAATTATATTTTTGTGAATTAAGATGTTGTAAGTCAATAGGTCTATTCTTTGTTCACATTTTAACGAAGTAAGTGACATTCCACGCCTACAAAAAGTAGTTCAGAGAAGTGGGCGGGATTAAACAATCCTTGCACGCGACACAGTAGCATGATATTCGTTAATGTGGGCGGAGCTAAAAAATGCTATCAGTCAGGGACATGATATTACAGAAAGTAGGCGGGTTTAATTTGTGTTATCGGTCAGTGGTATGATAACGCTTAAAAATATTGGGTCAGCATCTTCAACGGAATTGTGCACTAGTGGCATAATCAATGCTAGTATTGCAGCGTAATAGTCATACATACCCAATACGTGCATGTTATATCTATCTTTGAACGTATTATGTCTTATTTTTGTACCTTTGTTACCATTATTACATGTATCAACTTGTAAATCAGGCGTGTCGTGGGAAACCCGGGCCTAATGCATATGCGTAAAGTGTCATCCCGGATTAGCCTGTGCAATCCGCGCAGGCTGATCCGGGACAATACTTTCCGCTTTTATGGTTTTGTCTGTTTCAAAAAGTCTCTTCTAAACATAAATCCATTGTAGGCGGAAAGTGCCGTCCCGGATTAGCCTGTGCGGACCCCACAGGATAATCCGGAACGACACTTTACGCACATGCATTAAGTCCGGTTTTTTACCACGACACGCCTCCAATGTAGTTTGACAGCGAAATCACACCTGCCTGTATTTATATGAGTTAATATTGAGTCATACAAATTTCTAGATGATGAACTATTAAATTATAAACTGTTGTCAAGACAAAGACGCACGCGGTGCGCGGTTTATTCGGTTTTAGTTTTTTTCACGTACAATGATATACCCATTTTTTTTACTTAAATCACTTGAGAATGGGAATGTTTTATCAATTTTTCTTCTACTACTACTACTACTACTACTACTACTACTACTACTACTACCACTACTACTACTACTACTACTACTGCTACTACTACTACCACTACTACCACTACTACTACTACTACTACAACTACTACTACTACTTCTACCACTAATACGACTACTACTACTACTACTACTACTATTACTACTACTACTACTACTACTACTACTACTACTACTACTACTACTACCAATACCACTACCACTAGCACTACCACTACTGCTACTACTACTACTACTACCACTACTACTACTACTACTACTGCTACTACTTCTACTACTACTACTACTACTACTACTACTTCTACTACTACTACTACTACTACTACTACTTCTACTACTACTACTACTACTACTATTACTACTACTTCTACTACTACTACAACTACTACTACTACTCTTACTACTACTACTACTACTACTACTACTACTACTACTACTACTACTACTACTACTACTACTACTACTACTACTACTACTACTACTACTACTACTGCCACTATTACAACTACTACTACTACTCTTACTACTACTACTACTACTACTACTACTACTTCTACTACTACTACTACTACTACTACTACTACTACTACTACTACTACTACTACTAACACTACTACTACTACTACTACTACTACTACTTCTACTACTAAAACTACCACTACTACTACTACTACTACTACTTCTACTACTACTACTACTTCTACTACTACTACGACTACTACTACTACTACTACTACTACTACTACTACTACTACTTCTACTACTACTACAACTACTACTACTACTCTTTGTGTACTAGTGTTTTTTGTATATTTAAAAGGAAATGAATTTGTTCACATATTTAAAGTGCACGTTCCATTTCAAATTGAAGCGTAAGTCTGCAACTTCAGCTAATAAATAAACTAACATAACAGCTCATTCAATTAAACTACTACTACTACTACTACTACTACTACTACTACTACTACTACTACTACTACTACTACTACTACTACTACTACTGCTACTATTACTACTACTACTACTACTGCCACTACTACTACTACAACAACTACTACTACTACTACTACTACTACTACTACTACTACTACTACTACTACTACTACTACTACTACTACTACTACTACTACTACTACTACTACTACTACTACTACTACTACTACTACTCCTACTAACACTATAACTACTACAACTACTACAACTACCTCAACTACTACTACTACTACTACTACTGCCACTACTACTACTACTACTACTACTACTACTACTACTACTACTACTACTACTACTACTACTACTACTACTACTACTACTACTACTACTACTACTACTAACACTATTATTACTACAACTACTTCCACAACAACAACAACAGTTACTACTACTACTACTTCTACTACTACTACTATTACTACTACTACTACTACTACTACTAATAATAATAATAATATATTATTATTATTATTTGTATTATTATATTTAACAATACATGTAATAATACATGTAATAAACCAAAAATTCAAAACATGTGTCGTTTGACACTGCTTACCATCTCCAATTTTAGTTTTCAAACAGTTGTTGGAAGTGCAGGTTAATGTTGTTGCAGTAGAAAACTTATCCGCACATTTCGCGTCGGTGACGGAGCTGCAAACGTAACAGTCCAGGGCATCTGTCCCCACAGCTGAAATAATTTAAAACAATATTCAAAGAAGTCCGGTTTACATTTCGTTAAACGTTATACATTTCAATAATATAGTAATTAAGTAAATCTTACATCTAAATGGGACTTAATAAGCTAATAACAATATTGAAGCAAACAATTGATAACTGAAATTATGTTTGAAAACCTAAGAGTCGTATGTCAATAATTATTTAAATTTATAATTTTATCCTTCATAAATGTCCATTATGACCAGAAGATACCCAGCATGGACATCAGGCAAGACACCTCATTCATCCGATGTCTTGGGCAACTAATGCGTAATACATTTGTCATCAATAATTAAAAATAAACACCTGAATCCAGACGGTGATCCGAATCACTACCAAACACATAATCATTAATTTTATATATTGTCCATGTCCAACCTTGCCTCAAAGTATCTTGCAAATCTGTTTTTGCGTAAAGTAACTAACTAAAAAACAAACAGACGTTCACAAAACCATCATTCAGAAAAATGTATCTCTTGGTCGAGTAAAAACAATGACGAAATTGATCAAAATACGTTAGCAAAATCAAACTCCATAAAAATGTAGTATTTATAAAATAGTATTTATTATTTAAATTATGATTAAACAATAACGAAGTCAGCATGGTCAATCAGATCAGACACACAGAACAATTTCAAACATTTTAAACATGAATATAAAAATAGCCCTACATATAGCGACCACAACAATTGCTATAATCAATAATGTCCTCGACATGTTCACTTTATGAAAATATTCAAACTGATAGTATAATTGTTGTACAGTCACTTGGTTCCGTTGTGAATCGTCTCTCGGCGCTGTGCCCCTATATATATATATTTCATGTTTATTGCTGTTGTGGCAACGATCTACCGTGAAGCAACGCGCTGTAGGCGGAGTTTCATCATGCAGTAAAATCGATGTAAGCTCAGTTTATGTTCGCTTAGGAATGGCGTTATGATTGACCAATCGGCACAATAGCCATGTATCCACACACAAATAACCTAATACGCGCATCAACGCGTATTATCGACCGTAAAGCAATTGCTTACCCAATTGTCTATTTTATAATGTCCACACTTATTGATTTGATGAATTTACAAACTGCGAAATATCAGTCAGAAAATAGCTAATATGAAATCGTAATCATAAAAGCATATCCATGTTACAGTCGTAGTTTCGTAAACACAAACTGTGCTGTTTATGTACATGTATGCTATGTAAAACCCGTGTTTTCTACAAAAGAGCGCAAAATATCTGCTGACAACCACGACGTCACGCTCCACGCATGGACCGACTTAACATTTGATGCGCATAGGCACGACGTGCACGAGGAAATTTTCCACCTGTTTATGCAAGAAGCATATATAATATACATTTATTTTAATCAAGATCTTTACAATTCACCAATTATTTAATCAGTACTAAGTTCAACAGTGGTAACGATTAAAACATAGTTATAACACTAAACACATGCCCATATGAACATAATTAATCAAAAAAAGATGCTCTGTAAGTAGATCGAGTGTAACCTAAAAATTCGAAAATAACGAGGATAGTGGGTTTGAACATTACGTCACTGTGCGAATGTAATACATCACAAAAAATTGTGATAACGTGATTTCGCAATAACAATTATGCGTTTACTTTTAAAAGACTAGAGGTATACCGTTTAAACGGTGATGTTTCGTTTATTTCATTTCGTTTAAACGTTTACACAAATTTAAAACATGTTAGCCTTACATTTAAGAGCTAAAACGCACCAGATAACGTCAATTGACACGTTCCGCAAAAAAAATAATCGAGGTACGTTGGGGATACACCTCCCTAACCAACCCCTTTTGGGACCGGGGCGCCTGAAAAAAAATCATGGGGAAGGCCCTGCAATAGGTACTGCCAATGACTGCCACCGACTGTGTCGCAATGTGAAAACTAGACAAATATCAATATTCAGGATATTGCATTACATTAAATAATTAAATCCATGTGCCGAGTTTTTCTGTTGATATTTAAAATGGCGTATCGACGGGTTTTCCCCATATATTAGACTCGTATTAAAACAAGAAATATTCCATTTTTTTCACGAATATATTTTTCTAGTAGCAATAATATACTGATGTTACTATTAACAAAAATATATTCAATGCCTACAGTAGTGCGCATGCGTAAAGCGGTTTTTCATGTACAGGTTAGATACCAGTAATTCCGATGCCCATAGGGTCCCATTATAAAACGGCGAATGTTCCAAGCATTTTTCTAGCCTTTCCTTAATGTCAGATTGTGCAAGCATGGTATCAATATAAAGATGAATCTTTCCTCTTCCAAACATTGCAATAGAAAATATATGGCATGTTACTTCTAAGAAAATGCATCTCGCCTGAATGCAGACACCGGTAGGAACAGTGTTTCGACAGCGAGATTTCGACAAAAGCACCATACCACAGTTAACACATCCAAAATGCTCCAGACACGCATGGGATATAAAAAATAACCACAAAAGGCATGTCTGAGATTGCTTAATGTCTGTTATAACAGGAGAGAAAATGAACTCTTTAGTAATAAGCACTTCTTTGGGATGGACCACTGAGGGATACACATTTATTTACTGGTATCTAACCTACATTTTATTCATATTGATTTTACTACTACTACTAATTTTCCCGCGCCCGCAAAAAATGTAAATGTGACAATTTTTTTACAATTATATATACTACATATTGTCATTTGTTTACAAAAACAAGACCTATGTGTTAAGCAATGACTAATCGAATACTTAATAAAGTTTAATTTCATTTTTGAAAATGTTACAACGTCGCTAAGCCCCTTTAAAATACTTTACGTTGTAAATCACAAATGCTACCTGTAACGAAAATTAAAACGTTACAATACCAAACAGGCTAATTCGGGACGTCACTTTACGCACATGCATTAAGCCCGGGTAGTTATAGTTATTGCATATGCGTTTTGGGAACAGTCAAAACTGTTGTCCCGATGAGTCAGGGATGTTTTTGGAACTGTTGCTCTTGGCTGATAGGTCCCCAATTACGTCTATTTTCTTTTAACTTAATGTTTTATTGTGAAATTCATATATACATCATAATTACAATATTTATAATAATTTTCAGACACAAACACTTGATTTTAACCCTTTCCCCACCGTGCTTTGTTTCGAAAACAGCGCGCGACTGTGACGTCAAGTCACATATTTAGACAGCCATTTGCGAGCAACGCGGTTCATTCCTGCGCATGAAACAGTTCATCGGATCGTGCAACAGTCGCAAATGGTTTACGCTTCGACCTCATCATGCATAATTTAAGGGAAACAGTCGGAAATATAAATTCATCCTTTATATAGAGAGCTAGGTAATAAGATGTAAAGTTGAATAACGTTTGTTTTCAATAAACTACTCTTGAAGAAAATTGTGTATTACATTGTCTTTGAGACTGTTTATATAAACGTTGCATAGCATTCCTCGACTAACCGTTGTATGACCTTAACCTAAAAATCAATATTGTTTTGCAAAATTCACAATCTTTTCTAACTTAAAACAATAGTCTAAGACCTTGTACTTAAAACGGACAACCTCGAACACTACAGGTACTTATTCTTTTTGTTCAGCCCAGTTAGTTTACACTTACATCAATAGTCAAACAGTCGGTGAACGTTTAAAGCCACCAAATCCGCATTGAGCTTTAACTATTTCTTTCGTTTTTGTACACAGTAAACAACTGATTAAAATAATATAACTCACTGTCACTCTATTACACAAAGCAATTAATTAAACAACGTTTCCTCGATTTCGAAAAAAATCTACCTTATGCTTTCTAGTGTTTATAAGGAAATATCAGCGAAATAAAATTGGGAATTCACGGTTTGTACAGTGAAAATTACCACTCCGATAATTGTCACTGTTTGACTCTGGTTCCCGATTTAATACAGTAAATGAAACGGTCCGTCAACGATGTCGGGCTCAAGATTGGTATGAACATGAAACGATCCGTCAACGATGCCGGACTCAAGATTGGTATTAAAATGAAACGGTCCGTCAACGATGCCGGACTCAAGATTGGTATTAAAATGAAACGGTCCGTCAACGATGCCGGACTCAAGATTGGTATTAAAATGAAACGGTCCGTCAACGATGCCGGACTCAAGATTGGTATTAAAATGAAAC
>CM051027.1:2532500-2535000 GCA_027627225.1 Congeria kusceri | reverse complement strand
CAGTCACAGACTGTCACAGACAGACACAGACAGTCACAGACAGTCACAGACAGTCACAGACAGACGGATAGTCTTAGACGGACAATCTCAGACGGACAGTCTCAGACGGACAGTCTCAGACGGACAGTCTCAGGCAGACAGTCTCAGACAGACATAAACACAGACAGTCAGACAGAACACAGACAGACAGACAGACAGACAGACAGACAGACAGACAGACAGACAGACAGACAGACAGACAGACAGACATACAGACAGACTGGCAGACAATCAGACATACTGACAGACAGACAGACAGACAGACAGTCGCAGACAGTCGCAGACAGTCACGGACAGTCACAGACTGTCACAGACAGACACAGACAGACACAGACAGTCACAGACAGACACAGACAGTCACAGACAGTCACAGACAGACTGTCACAGACAGACAGTCACAGACAGACAGACAGTCACAGACAGACAGACAGTCACAGAAAGACAGACAGACAGTCTCAGTCGGACCGTCTCAGACAGACAGACAGTCTCAGACGGACAGTCTCAGACAGACAGTCTCAGACAGACAGTCTCAGACAGACAGACAGTCGCAGACAGTCCCAGACAGACTCTGGCTGACACAGACAGACAGACAGACAGACAGACATAGAGACAGACTGACAGACTGACAGACAGACAGACAGTCGCCGACAGTCACAGACAGTCACAGACAGTCGCAGACAGTCACAGACAGTCACAGACAGTCGCAGACAATCACAGACAGTCACAAACAGTCACAGACAGTCACAGACAGTCACAGACAGTCACAGACATTCACAGACAGACACAGACAGTCACAGACAGTCACAGACAGTCACAGACAGTCACAGACAGTCACAGACAGTCATAGACAGTCACAGACAGTCACAGACTGTCACAGACAGTCACAGACAGACACAGACAGACAGACAAACTGGCAGACAGACAGACAAACAGACAGACAGACAGACTGACAGACAGTCACAGACAGTCACATACAGTCACAGACAGTCACAGACAGTCACAGACATTCACAGACAGTCACAGACAGTCACAGACAGTCACAGACAATCACAGACAGTCACAGACAGTCACAGACAGACAGTCACAGACAGTCCGACAGACAGACTGACAGACAGTCACAGACAGTCACATACAGTCACAGACAGTCACAGACAGTCACAGACAGTCGCAGACAGTCACAGACAGTCACAGACAGTCACAGACAGTCACAGACTGTCAAAGACAGTCACAGACAGTAACAGACAGACACAGACAGACACAGACAGACAAAGACAGTCACAGACAGACACAGACAGTCACAGACAGTCACAGACAGACAGACAGTCACAGACAGACAGTCACAGAAAGACAGACAGACAGTCTCAGTCGGACCGTCTCAGACAGACAGACAGTCTCAGACGGACAGTCTCAGACAGACAGTCTCAGACGGACAGTCTCAGACAGACAGACAGTCGCAGACAGTCACAGACAGACTCTGGCTGACACAGACAGACAGACATAGAGACAGACTGACAGACTGACAGACAGACAGACAGTCGCAGACAGTCACAGAAAGTCGCAGGCAGTCACAGACAGTCGCAGACAATCACAGACAGTCGCAGACAATCACAGACAGTCACAGACAGTCACAGACAGTCACAGACAGTCACAGACAGTCACAGACAGTCACAGACAGTCACAGACAGTCACAGACAGTCACAGACAGTCACAGACAGTCACAGACAGTCACAGACAGTCACAGACAGTCACAGACAGTCACAGACAAACACAGACTGTCACAGACAGTCACAGACAGACACAGACAGACAGACAAACTGGCAGACAGACAGACAGACAAACAGACAGACAGACAGACTGACAGACAGTCACAGACAGTCACATACAGTCACAGACAGTCACAGACAGTGACAGACAGTCACAGACAGTCACAGACAATCACAGACAGTCACAGACAGTCACAGACAGACATTCACAGACAGTCCGACAGACAGACTGACAGACAGTCCCAGAGAGTCACATACAGTCACAGACAGTCACAGACAGTCACAGACAGTCGCAGACAGTCGCAGACAGTCACAGACAGTCACAGACAGTCACAGACAGTCACAGACAGTCACAGACAGTCACAGACAGTCACAGACAGTCACAGACAGTCACAGACAGTCACAGACAGTCACAGACAGTCACAGACAGTCACAGACAGTCACAGACAGTCACAGACAGTAACAGACAGACACAGACAGACACAGACAGTCACAGACAGACAGTCACAGACAGTCAGACAGTCACAGACAGACAGACAACCACAGACAGACAGACAGTCACAGACTTACAGTCACAGACAGACAGACAGACAGTCTCAGACGGACAGTCTCAGACAGACAGACAGTCACAGACAGTCAGACAGTCACAGACAGACAGACAGTCACAGACAGACATACAGTCTCAGAAAGACATTCTC
>CM051027.1:2507500-2510000 GCA_027627225.1 Congeria kusceri | reverse complement strand
TCTGTGACTGTCTGTGTCTGTCTGTGACTCTCTGTGACTCTCTGTGACTGTCTGTGACTTTCGGTGACTGTCTGTGACTGTCTGTGACTGTCTGTGACTGTCTGTGATTGTCTGTGACTGTCTGTGACTGTCTGTGACTGTCTGTGACTGTCTGTGACTGTCTGTGACTGTCTGTGACTGTCTGTGACTGTCTGTGACTGTCTGTGACTGTCTGTGACTGTCTGTGACTTTCTTTGACTGTCTGTGACCGTCTGTGACTGTCTGTGTCTGACTGTGTCTACCTGCGATTGTCTATGACTGTCTGTGACTGCCTGTGACTGTCTGTGACTGTCTGTGACTGTCTGTGACTGTCTGAGTCTGTCTGTGACTGTCTGTGACTGTCTGCGACTGTCTGTGACTGTCTGTGACTGTCTGTGACTGTCTGTGACTGTCTGTGCCTGTCTGTGACTGTCTGTGTCTGTCTGAGACTGTCTGTTACTGTCTGTGACTGTCTGTGACTGTCTGAGACGGTCTGTGACTGTCCGTGACTGTTTGTGAATGTATGTCTGTCTGTCTGTCTGTGTGTCTGCCTGTCTCTCTGTCTGTCTGTCTGTCTGTCTGTCTGCCTGTCTGAGACTGTCTGTCTGAGACTGTCCTTCCGAGACTGTCCGTCTGAGACTGCCTGTGACTGTCTGTGACTGTCTGTGACTGTCTGTCTGTCTGTGACTGACTGTGACTGACTGCGACTGTCTCTGACTCTCTGTCTGACTGAAACTGTCCTTCCGAGACTGTCCGTCTGAGACTGTCTGTGACTGTCTGTGACTGTCTGTCTGTCTGTGACTGTCTGTCTGTGACTGTCTATCTGTCTGCGACTCTCTGTCTGTCTGTGACTGTCTGTGACTGTCCGTGACTGTCTGTGACTGTCTGTGTTTGTCTGTGTGTCTGTCTGTGACTGTCTGAGACTGTCTGTGACTGTCTGTGTGTCTGTCTGTGTGTCTGTCTATGACTGTCTGTGACTGTCTGTGACTGTCTGTGACTGTCTGTGACTGTCTGTGACTGTCTGTGACTGTCTGTGACTGTCTTTGACTGTCTGTCTGTGTGTCTGTCAGTGTGTCTGTCTGTGATTGTCTGTGACTGTCTGTGACTGTCTGTCTGTCTGTGACTGTCTGTCTGTGACTGTCTGTCTGTCTGCGACTGTCTGTGACAGTCTGTCTGTATGTCTGTTTGTCTCTCTGTCTGTCTGTCTGTCTGTCTGTTTGTCTGTCTCTGCCTGCGTCTGCCTGTGATTGTCTGTGACAGTCTGTGACTGTCTCTGACAGTCTGTGACTGTCTGTGACTGTCTGTGACTGTCTGTGACTGTCTGTGACTCTCTGTGACTGTCTGTGTCTGTCTGTGACTGTCTGTGACTGTCTGTGACTTTCTGTGACTGTCTGTGAACGTCTGTGAATGTCTGTGTCTGCCTGTGTCTGCCTGCGATTGTCTATGACTGTCTGTGACTGTCTGTGACTGTCTGTGACTGTCTGTGACTGTCTGTGACTGTCTGTGACTGTCTGTGACTGTCTGTGACTGTCTGTGACTGTCTGTGACTGTCCGTGACTGTGTGTGACTGTCTGTCTGTCTGTCTGTCTGTCTGTCTGTGTGTCTGCCAGTCTGTCTGTCTGTCTGTCTGTCTGTCTGTCTGCCTGTCTGAGACTGTCTGTCTGAGACTGTCAGTCCGAGACTGTCCCTCTGAGACTGTCTGTGACTGTCTGTGACTGCCTGTGAATGTCTGTGACTGTCTGTGACTGTCTGTGACTGTCTGTGACTGTCTGTGACTGTCTGTGACTGTCTGTGACTGTCTGTCTGTGTGTCTGTGTGTGTGTTTTCTCTGCGACTGTCTGTGACTGTCTGTGACTGTCTGTGACTGTCTGTGACTTTCTGTCTGTGTGTCTGTCTGTGTGTCTGTCTGTGACTGTCTGTGACTGTCTGTGACTGTGTGTGACTGTCTGTGTGTCTGTCTGTGTGTCTGTCTGTGTGTCTGTCTGCGAATGTCTGTGACTGTGTGTGACTGTCTGTGACTGTCTGTGACTTTCTGTGACTGTCTGTGACTGTCTGTGACTGTCTGTGTGTCTGTCTGTGTGTCTGTCTGTGTTTGTGTTTCTGACTTTCTGTGACTGTCTGTCTATCTGTCTGTCTGTCTGTCTGTCTGTCTGTCTGTCTGTCTGTCTGTCTGTGTGTATGTCTGTCTGTCTCTCTGTCTGTCTGTCTTTCTTTCTTTCTGTCTGTCCGTCTGTCTGTCTGTCTGTCTCTGTGTCTGTCTGTGTGTCTGTCAGTCTGTCAGAGTCTGTCTGTCTGAGACAGTCCGTCTGAGACTGTCCGTCAGAAACTGCCCTTCTGAGACTGTCCGTCTGAGATTGTCTGTCTGAGACTGTCCGTCTGTGACTGTCTGAGACTGTCCATCTGAGACTGTCTGTCTGAGACTGTCCGTCTGTGACTGTCTGTCTGAGTCTGTCCGTCTGAGACTGTCTGTCTGAGATTGTCG
>CM051027.1:2467500-2492500 GCA_027627225.1 Congeria kusceri | reverse complement strand
TGTCTGTGTGTCTGTCTGTGTGTCTGTCTGTGTGTCTGTCTGCGAATGTCTGTGACTGTGTGTGACTGTCTGTGACTGTCTGTGACTTTCTGTGACTGTCTGTGACTGTCTGTGACTGTCTGTGTGTCTGTCTGTGTGTCTGTCTGTGTTTGTGTTTCTGACTTTCTGTGACTGTCTGTCTATCTGTCTGTCTGTCTGTCTGTCTGTCTGTCTGTCTGTCTGTCTGTCTGTGTGTATGTCTGTCTGTCTCTCTGTCTGTCTGTCTTTCTTTCTTTCTGTCTGTCCGTCTGTCTGTCTGTCTGTCTCTGTGTCTGTCTGTGTGTCTGTCAGTCTGTCAGAGTCTGTCTGTCTGAGACAGTCCGTCTGAGACTGTCCGTCAGAAACTGCCCTTCTGAGACTGTCCGTCTGAGATTGTCTGTCTGAGACTGTCCGTCTGTGACTGTCTGAGACTGTCCATCTGAGACTGTCTGTCTGAGACTGTCCGTCTGTGACTGTCTGTCTGAGTCTGTCCGTCTGAGACTGTCTGTCTGAGATTGTCGGTCTGAGACTGTCTGTCTGTCTAAGACGGTCCGTCTGAGAATGTCTGTCTGATGTGACTGTTTGTCTGTCTGTGAGTGTCTGTCTGTCTGTGACTGTCTGTCTGTCTATGACTGTCTGTCTGTCTGTGACTGTCTGTCTGTGACTGTCTGTGTCTGTCTGTGACTGTCTGTATATGTCAGTGTCTGACTATGACTGTCTGTGACTGTCTTTGACTGTCTGTGACTGTCTGTGACTGTCTGTGAGCGTGTGTGACAATCTGTGACTGTCTGTGACTGTCTGTGTCTGTCTGTGACTGACTGTGACTGACTGCGACTGTCTCTGACTCTCTGTCTGACTGAGTCTGTCCGTCTGAGACTGTCTGTCTGTCGGTCTGTGACTGTCTGTGACTGTTTGTGACTGTCTGTCTGTCTGTGACTGTCTGTCTGTGACTGTCTGTCTGTCTGCGACTGTCTGTCTGTCTGTGACTGTCTGTGACTGTTTGTGACTGTCTGTGACTGTCTGTCTGTCTGTCTGTGACTGACTGCGTCTGCCTGTGATTGTCTGTAACTGTCTGTGATTGTCTGCGACTGACTGTGACTGTCTTTGACTGTCTGTGACTGTCTGTGACTGTCTGGGACTGTCTGTGACTGTCTGTGACTGTGTGTGACTGTCTGTGACTGTCTGGGACTGTCTGTGACTGTCTGTGACTGTCTGTGACTGTCTGTGACTGTCTGTGACTGTCTGTGACTGTCTGTGACTGTCTGTGACTGTCTGTGACTGTCTGTGACTGTCTGTGTCTGTCTGTGACTGTCTGTGACTGTCTGTGACTGTCTGTGACTGTCTGTGACTGTCTGTGACTGTCTGTCTGTGTGTCTGTCTGTGTGTCTGTCTGTGACTGTGTGTGACTGTCTGTGTGTCTGTCTGTGTTTCGGACTGTGTTTGTGTTTCTGACTGTCTGTGACTGTCTGTCTATCTGTCTGTGTGTCTGTCTGTCTGTCTGTCTGTCAGGCTGTCTGTATGTCTGTCTGTCTGTCTGTCTGTCTGTCTGTCTGTCTGTCTGTCTGTCTGTCTGTCTGTCTGTCTGTCTGTCTGTCTGTCTGTGTCTGTCTGTGACTGTATGTGTCTGTCTGTGTCTGTCCGTCTGAGACTGTTTGTCTGAGACTGTCCGTCTGAGAATGTCTGTCTGTGACGGTCTGTCTGTGACTGTCTGTCTGTGACTGTCTGTCTGTGACTGTCTGTCTGTCTGTGACAGTCTGTGTCTGTCTGTGACTGTCTGTGACTGTCTGTGTATGTCAGTGTCTGTCTGTGACTGTCTGTGACTGTCTTTGACTGTCTGTGACTGTATGTGACTGTCTGTGAGCATGTGTGATAATTTGTGACTGTCTGTGACTGTCTGTGTCTGTCTGTGACTGACTGTGACTGACTGTGACTGACTGCGACAGTCTCTGACTCTCTGTCTGACTGAGTTTGTCCGTCTGAGACTGTCTGTCTGTCGGTCTGTGACAGTCTATGACTGTCTGTCTGTCTGTGACTGTCTGTGACTGTCTGTCTGTCTGCGATTGTCCGTCTGTCTGTGACTGTCTGTGACTGTCCGTGACTGTCTGTGACTGTCTGTGACTCTCTGTGACTGTCTGTGACTGTCTGTGACTGTCTGTGACTGTTTGTGACTGTCTGTGACTGTCTGACTGTCTGTCTGTCTGTGACTGTCTGCGTCTGCCTGTGATTGTCTGTGACTGTCTGTGATTGTCTGCGACTGTCTGTGACTGTCTGTGACTGTCTGTGACTGTCTGGGACTGTCTGTGACTGTCTGTGACTGTGTGTGACTGTCTGTGACTGTGTGTGACTGTCTGTGACTCTCTGTGACTGCCTGTGAATGTCTGTCACTGTCTGTGACCGTCTGTGCCTGTCTGTGACTGTCTGTGATTGTCTGTGACTGTCTGTGACTGTCTGTGACTGTCTGTGACTGTCTGTGACTGTCTGTGACTGTCTGTGACTGTCTGTGACTGTCTGTGACTGTCTGTGACTGTCTGTGACTGTCTGTGACTGTCTGTGACTGTCTGTGACTGTCTGTGACTGTCTGTGACTGTCTGTGACTGTCTGTGACTGTCTGTGACTGTCTGTGACTGTCTGTGACTGTCTGTGACTGTCTGTGACTGTCTGTGACTGTCTGTGACTGTCTGTGACTGTCTGTGACAGTCTGTCTGTGTTTCTGTCTGTGTGTCTCTCTGTGACTGTCTGTGATTGTCTGTGACTGTCTGAGTGTCTGTCTGTGTGTCTGTCTGTGTGTCTGTCTGTGACTGTCTGTGACTGTCTGTGACTGTCTGTGACTGTCTGTGACTCTCTGTGACTGTCTGTGACTGTCTATGACTGTCTGTGACTTTCTGTGACTGTCTGTGACTGTATGTGACTGTCTGTGTGTCTGTCTGTTTGTCTGTCTGTGTTTGTGTTTCTGATTGTCTGTGACTGTCTGTCTATCTGTC
The DNA here is from genome assembly GCA_027627225.1 of Congeria kusceri. Classification (NCBI taxonomy): domain Eukaryota; kingdom Metazoa; phylum Mollusca; class Bivalvia; order Myida; family Dreissenidae; genus Congeria; species Congeria kusceri. Next base: position 2,489,501 of record CM051027.1, on the reverse strand, counting down.
TGTCTGTCTGTGACTGTCTGTCTGTCTGTCTGTGTGTGTGTCTGTCTGTCTGACTGTCTGTCTGTTTGTCTGTCTGTCTGCCTGTCTGTCTGTCTGTCTGTCTGTCTGTCTGAGACTGCCCGTCTGAGACTGTCTGTCTGTGACTGTCTGTCTGAGACTGTCTGTCTGAGACTGTCCGTCTGAGAATATCTGTCTGAGACTGTCCGTCTGAGACTATCTGTCTGTCTGTCTGCGACTGTCTGTCTGTCTGTGACTGTCTGTCTGTCTGTGACTGTCTGTCTGTCTGTGACTGTCTGTCTGTCTGTGACTGTCAGTCTGTGACTGTCTGTGACTGTCTGTGACTGTCTGTCACTGACTGTGACTCTCTGTGACTTTCTGCGACTGTCTGTGATAGTCTGTGACAGTCTGTGACTGTCTGTCAGTCTGTCTGTCTGTCTGTCTGTTTGTCTGTCTGTCTGTCTGTCTGTCTGTCTGACTGTCTGTCTGTCAGCGTCTGTCTGTCTGTGACTGTCTGTCTGTCTGTGACTGTCAGTCTGTGACTGTCTGTGACTGTCTGTTACTGACTGTGACTCTCTGTGACTGTCTGCGACTGTCTGTGACAGTCTGTGACAGTCTGTGACTGTCTATCAGTCTGTCTGTCTGTCTGTCTGTCTGTCTGTTTGTCTGTCTGTCTGCCTGTCTGTCTGTCTGTCTGTCTGTCTGTCTGTCTGTCTGAGACTGCCCGTCTGAGACTGTCTGTCTGAGACTGTCTGTCTGAGACTGTCTGTCTGAGACTCTCCGTCTGAGAATATCTGTCTGAGACTGTCCATCTGAGACTGTCTGTCTGTCTGTCTGTGACTGTCTGTCTGTCTGTGACTGTCTGTCTGTCTGTGACTGTCTGTCTGTCTGTGACTGTCTGTCTGTCTGTGACTGTCTGTCTGTCTGTGACTGTCTGTCTGTCTGTGACTGTCAGTCTGTGACTGTCTGTGACTGTCTGTTACTGACTGTGACTGTCTGTGACTGTCTGCGACTGTCTGTGACAGTCTGTGACTGTCTGTCAGTCTGTCTGTCTGTCTGTCTGTTTGTCTGTCTGTCTGTCTGTGACTGTCTGTCTGTCTGCGTCTGTCTGTCTGAGACAGTCCGTCTGAGACTGTCCGTCTGAAACTGCCCGTCTGAGACTGTCCGTCTGAGATTGTCTGTCTGAGACTGTCCTTCTGTGACTGTCTGCGACTGTCCATCTGAGACTGTCTGTCTGAGACTGTCCGTCTGTGACTGTCTGTCTGAGTCTGTCCGTCTGAGACTGTCTGTCTGAGATTGTCGGTCAGAGACTGTCTGTCTGTCTGAGACGGTCCGTCTGAGAATGTCTGTCTGTCTGTGACTGTTTGTCTGTCTGTGATTGTCTGTCTGTCTGTGACTGTCTGTCTGTCTGCGACTGTCTGTCTGTATGTGACTGTCTGTGACTGTCCGTGGCTGTCTGTGACTGTATGTAACTATCTGTGACTGTCTGTGACTGTCTGTAACTGTCTGTCTGTCTGTTTGTCTCTCTGTCTGTCTGTCTGTCTGTGTCTGCCTGCGTCTGCCTGTGATTGTCTGTGACTGTCTGTGACTGTCTGTGATTGTCTGCGACTGTCTGTGACTGTCTGCGACTGTCTGTGACTGTCTGCGACTGTCTGTGACTGTCTGCGACTGTCTGTGACTGTCTGCGACTGTCTGTGACTGTCTGTGACTGTCTGTGACTGTGTGTTACTGTCTGTGACTGTCTGTGACTGTCTGTGACTGCGTGTGAATGTCTGTCACTGTCTGTGACTGTCTGTGACAGTCTGTGACTGTCTGTGACTGTCTGTGATTGTCTGTGACTGTCTGTGACTGTCTGTGACTGTCTGTGACTGTCTGTGACTGTCTGTGACTGTCTGTGACTGTCTGTGACTGTCTGTGACTGTCTGTGACTGTCTTTCTGTGTGTCTGTCTGTGTGTCTGTCTGTGACTGTCTGTGACTGCCTGTGACTGTCTGTGTGTCTGTCTGTGTGTCTGTCTGTGACTGTCTGTGACTGTCTGTGACTGTCGGTGACTGTCTATGACTGTCTGTGACTTTCTGTGACTGTCTGTGACTGTCTGTGTGTCTGTCTGTGTGTCTGTCTGTGTTTCTGACTGTCTGTGACTGTCTGTCTATCTGTCTGTCTCTCTGTCTGTTGAGACTGTCGTCTGAGACTGTCTGTCTGAGACTGACCGTCTGAGACTGTCTGTCTGAGTCTGTCCGTCTGAGATTGTCTGTCTGAGACTGTCCGTCTGAGACTGTCTGTCTGTCTGAGACGATCCGTCTGAGACTGTCTGTCTGTCTGTGACTGTCTGTCTGTCTATGAGTGACTGTCTGTATGAGACGGTCCGTCTGAGACTGTCTGTCTGTGACTGTCTGTGTCTGTCTGTGACTGTCTGTGTCTGTCTGTGTCTGTCTGTGACTGTCTGCGGCTGTCTGTGACTGTCTGAGACTGTCTGTGACTGTCTGTGATTGACTGTGACTGTCTGTGACTGTCTGTGACTGTCTGTGCCTGTCTGTGACTGTCTGTGACTGTCTGTGACTGTCTGTGACTGTCTGTCACGGTCTGTGACTATCTGTGACTGTCTGTCTGTCTGTCTGTCTGTCGAGACGGTGCAGACAGTTCGTCAAGAAAAACAGGCTCGGCGCTCTGCCCAAAGTCAGGACAAATCTATACAGGATATGTTGACTGACTATTAAATCGGTATCGGAAGATATACGTGAACTGAAGGAGCACATAGTAAAGACTTCGGCACAGACCGATGAAATAAAGGACACTGCGCGTGGCTTGAAAAATCACCAGAGCCTGTATTGCAGCGAAGTCACTGAAAAAATGCAAGCTGTTACTGCAGATGCCGAGTCGGTTAGAAGTCAAAAGTGTAACCTGAAGGAAGGGCTTCTAAAAAGATGGCAATCATTTGCAGATTATTTTCCTATCGATATTATGTATAGACCATATCAGCAGAGAAAGTCACGTGATCTTATCCAGGTAAACACGCTCCCCAAGTCAACTCTCACAGTGGGTTTATTGACAGTCGAAATACACAAGTCCAGTCTATAGTTGTTATGATAACAGGGTAGTTATGGTGTTTAATTGCTATGTGCTGCATTGCTGCTTTTTGTAAAGCCCTTAATAATAATAATTTTTCCATCAACAAAGCAACAAAGTCCCTTCTAGATGTGTCCACGTTATTGAAGTCTAATATTCTAATTTAACTCTGCAATGGGGATTTCAGGAAAAATCAAATATTCTTCTCATATGATGTCAGCAGTGATAGGTAGTAGGCTGTAAATTCCGTGTTTGAGCTGTGATGGTCACTCAACTGGTAGCGCAATGGTGCGCCAATAGGAAGTTCACCAAATAAGGTGTCATTTACAGCTGATGCCTGCCCATTGGACAAATATTGATTTCTTCCACCGAGGACATCAGTGACTGCTTTAATATCTTCCGTCGATGAGGATTAGTAGTTGTTATTAATTATGTTGTTGTCGTTTTATTTTTCTCTTACTGTTGGTGGTGTTGTAGTCGTTTTAGTAGTATAACTTGTTTTCATATAATAATTTTGAAATTAATTTGCATAACGACTTATTGTTGATTCAATAAGCCACATGAATGAAAATCTGAATCAGAATGTACACTGACTGGTCAATACTAAATTCAGAAATCAGTGACTTTAAATTCGACAACCTCAACCACGATATATACAGTCTTTAATAAACAATTTTGCCTTTGTTAGATAGTATATACATACTTATCAATTGCAAAATAGTCGGTGCAATTCATGCATTTTGTGCAGTGATTCAGGATGTGTATTCCATACTGTCTATATTTTTTATCAATAAACTGGCGATCTTGAATTTGGTGTGTAAATAGCATTACAGATGTATAAGATTTCCGAATGTGCGACATATTTCACACCAATAAATTATCAATGTCTATTTAAAGACACGTCTTTCTTCCACAAAAAGATGGCAACATCAATCGATTTGACAGATACAAGATTTGACATAGTGTGATGAATGTGATTGGCTAAAAACGGGGTATGCGTGAGGATCACATTTTACCCATATTTATATTGTCAGTTGATGTCGATACATACAAGAAATCATTACTTGTGGCCTAAATCATACTAGACACAATCATCACTACTAATATCATTAAAGTCATCCTCATCGTCATCATGATCATCATTATCGCCATATGTTGTTATAACTAAAATTGTTTTTATTACAATCATTTTGATAATATTATTATCATCTTCATCATCATCATCATCATTATCATCATCATCGTCGTCCTCATCCTCATCGTCACTATCATCACTGAATTTGAATAGAAATATGACAAACGCTCCAAACTCTTAATTAACAAAATATTGCACTTCTGTATGGTATTGCATATCAAGGTAATACGATAGGAAATCTCATTTTAATCCCTTCGATAAGTAAGTTTTGCGGGACAGACAGACAACATATTTATTAATAATATTTATAATGAAAATATCCGGAACATACGTTTGCGTATTCTAACTACACAAAACTGTATTACGAAAACATGAGTATCAACTACTTTTCCAATATAGGTAATTGATTATCAACATGATTAGTCAAAACAATATTTATTTTTGCATTCATGTAACTCTAATATACTTCTAAATTATATATTAAGATAGAACAATCATTTGCATACTTCTTTTTATTGCACATTTGGCAAATGTACTCGTATAGGTTTATTTGTTGCTATATTTTGCAGGAACATTATTAAATTTCTACTGAAGCAAAATGATCAAACAATTTAAACATGAATATAATAATAGTCCTAACTATGGCGACCACAACGATTGCTATAATCAAAAATGTCCTCGACATGTTGACTTTATGAAAATATTCAAACTGAGTAGTAAAAATGTTTCGTAGTCACTCGGTTCCGTTGTGAATGATCTCTCGGCACTGTGCCCCTTAATATATAAATCATATCAATTTTACTACTACTACTAATTTTCCCGCGCCCGCGAAAAGTTTCAACTTTTTATAATTATATATAAAACATATTTTTATTTGTTTTGAAATTTCACAACGTATTTAGCCGTCGATACGTCCATTAAAAATATATACCGTTGTAAATCACAAGTGCTACCCGTAACGAAAATTTAAACGTTACAGTGCCAAAAGTGTTGCTCTTGATGTTGTCTTTGCCTAAGGAAAGAAACTATATGTGAGAAACGTTAACAATGACTGTGTTGTTTTCGTCTGGCCATTACTTCTTACGAAATATTAACACACAGTCTACTGTTTGCAACCTCATCTTCATCACCGTAATGGCTACCCAAGACTCGTTGTTTTTACACCATTTGATTCCTGCAGACGATAAACTTTGTTGTAAATGTTACAATGTCGCAAATGATGGGATGCAAATATCCAAGTATCTTTATGTGAACTACTATACAATAATATATCATGCACTCACGATTTGGAATGCTATTTTCAACGAGGGACAACTATCACTAATACTAACAGCCTAATGTGATCTAATTTTACTGTGTGTTTTTGTTTGGTAATTGCGGAGCTTAAAATATTGGTAATTGCGGAGCTTAAAATAGTTGTATATCCGACAAACTAATGTGTTTAGACTGAACTGGATAATGGACAATTTAAATTGCATTTAAGTGGTTAGCAATTGTGAATTATTGGTTTGGTTATATTTATATATTGTTCAACCCGCTTCAATCTGGTAATCGTTAGTTATTGTCAATTTGTTAAGCACATTTAGCCAAAGTTCTTTTGTTTCTGTCCTTGTTTATCATATCAGATATATAAAAACATAAAATGCACCCAAGCACCCAAGCAATGCACGAGCGAAAACAAAAAACGTCATTCATATTTGCGGCGTGAATTTGACATTTGAGTCTATTAACTGACTGAAATGAAATAACGATTTTTAACTGCAAAGAACGAGTTGTACCGGCGGTATTGATGAACAACGAACAACGAAGTTTTTAGTCACACGCGAATTCGCACATAAACCACGCTATTATGACACAACATAACGATGAGGAAAGTTAACGAACGTCTAGTAATTTGTAAAACAATATATAGGAGGCGTGTCGTGGTAAACCCGGGCTTAATGCATGTTCGTAAAGTGACGACCCGGATTAGCCTGTGCAGCCCGCCTACAGTGGATTTATGTCCAGAAGAGACTTTCCTGAAACAGAAAATACCATATAAGCGGAAAGTGCCGTCCGGGATCAGCCTGTGCGGGCTGCACAGGCTAATCCGGGACGTCAATATACGCACATGCATTAAGCCCCACTACACGCCTTATAGTTATTTCATATGCGTTTTGGGAACAGTCAAAACTATTGTCCCGAGCAGTCACGAGTGTTTTTGAAACTGTTGCTCGAGGCAGATAGGTCACCATTACTTTTATTAGCTTTTAACTTAATATTTTATCTTGAAATTCAGATCCTAACAAAGTTATGATTTGATTTCAATGAGATTGGTTGAATTGAATTCCTCTACTAACCGTTGTATGACTTTAACCCAAACATCAATTTTGTTTTGCACAATGCACATTATTTTCTAATTTAAAACAAAAGAAGACCTTGTACTTAAAACTAGACAACCTCGAACACGACAGGTATTTATTCTTATTTTGTCAGCCCAGTAAGTTTACGCTTAGATCAAAAGTCAAAACCTCGGTGCACGTTTAAAGCCACCAAATCCGCATTGAGCTTGAAGTATTTCTCCAGTCTGAGCGAAATAAAAATGGTAATTCACGGGTTGAAACAGTGAAACACTGTTTCACTTTGGTTCCCGATTGTATACAGTAAATGAAACGGTCAGTCAACGATGCCGGACTCGAGATTATGAAATGATGCATTTAGAACGCATATAAAATGTTGAAAAAAAACTGCGTAAAAGGCATGAAATAAAAAGATCATTTGTTAGTTTCGATAGAATATCGATTTTTTTATTCACTCGTGATAATAGAAAATATATATTTTCACTCGTGGCTGCGCCACTCATGAAAATATCAATTTCTAATATCACTCGTGAATTAAAATCGATATTCTACCGAAACCAACATATATATATATATCCTCTATATCAACCAAGTAAAGTGTTTATCAACACAGAGTATGTTTGCTCTCACATTGGGAGCAACATCTTTTAAAGTTCTAAGAATAGTGTATGATACAAACAAGGAAATGATTTTTTATAATAAATTAACACTATCAAAAATGTATTAAATCATTGGAATCGGCGTAATATTACACCAATAGGAATAAAGTAATAAAAAAAAACACAACAAATTGTTGGTTACCGCTTACATCTTCAAACAAATATAGGAGGGGATGTAAAATATAACTTTTTTCTTTAAATTTTCTTTCTTCGCCGCATATTCATAATTATTCGACTGCATGTACAATATTTAAACGCCTCCCAACAAAGAAACTGTACCTTAACCTGTTTTAATATATTCTATTTTTTATGTAACGGTATGAAGCCATGCCTATTTGTCTGAATGGTGCAACAGGTTTTCAATTGTATAATTATGGTCGTTAAAGAAGTGTACATTCAATATAACTGTTTTGCCAATTATATTGGCAAAAAGAACAATTTAAACTCATGCAAGCAATTGTCGTTGTATACCAAAACGTTGTATTTGAGTGCACATGTATATTGTTCAAAGGCCAATTATGTCATTTAAATATGTACTAAATTTACAGACAATAGGTTTAAATTAAGAAATTTACCGGGTTTTTTCATAACAATGAACAATTTGATAAGCAAATTCAAAATGGTTTTCTTAATTACAAAACGAAAGTCTATCTTTTAGTATATAATAGTAGTTTTAGATTCCTTCATAAAATACAGAGATACAGATTATTATAGAAAATTTAGATTTCTAATCTTGCTAATTATGTTCGGTATATTAGTATTGATACTGTTGAAATATGTAAACCGATTGCAGAGAATTCCTTAGTGAAATGTACTATTGTACAGTTTTACATAAAATAAAGTTTAACGTGGCTTGAGTTTGCTAGACGAGTTAATAAATAAGTATCTGCCTATCTGACTTATTCCGCACACATGCAGCTGAAACCTGTTTGGTCCAGTTCAGAAGTAAAAAAGAATGCCTAGCAATGTCCATGTTTATGGGAACGTATTGGTACCAAATAAACGTCGTCACACAATTTGTTGATCAAGTTGCATTGTTCACGGTGATTCGATATGTTCACGGTGATTCGATATATCGAGGGCTTAGAGCAAAAACCTAGTATCGGGCAAATTTTCCAAAAATGGATTTTTGCTATATACAGATGTATTTTTCATATACACATAATGTTACAAAATTTTAGAACTGTATCTTGATTAGTTTTGAAGATATTGATTTGTGATCAAATCAAGTTTCAATTATCTTGTCCATTGTTTGGAACATTAAGCCAGTATATCTAGATACCATTCATACAGCAGACGAAATATGTTGAAGAATACGAGCAAATACATGCAAATAAATATGCCATGTCTTTGCTCCAATACTTTCATGAATTTTTTGAATGCATCATTCAAGCAAAGACATAGTTAATTGAGTTACAGGGTTTTTGCTCTTACATTAAGTAAGTATTGTGATGAGTATTCAAGCAGCATAAACCAAGTAAGATGATATACTATGGTTTTGTTTTCAAGTTTACAGTGCAATGGTTTTAGCATAAACCATGCATAGTTAGTTACAGCCTTTTTCTGCTAATGAAACACAACAAATCATCAAGTAATGTGAAACCAAACCAGGCTTATCAGTATAGACAACATTTTTGCTGGGAAACTTTATCTGTCAACCGTGCTAATTAGATGATTAAAGCAAGTATGATCAAACATCAGCACCTTTTTTGTGTTATTACTGTTAGAGGAACAGATCACAGCAAGGTATGAATTATGTTTAAAATATTTATAGTTTTTTTTTTTTTAATTTGAACTTCAAACAAACTAAATAAAGTAGTTAAATAATAATTTTTGTGTTATAATTATTTGATTTAAATAGTATTTTAATTTTAATATTTTACTACAATGATAATTTGAGGCTAAAAGTGGCAAAACTGTTTGTTTTTTAAACATTGTTTATGTTATTATAACTAAATCAATGTATGAATTTATTTAATGCTGTTTCAATTATTAAAGTTGGTTATGAGCTCCTACATTTTGTTGCTTTTTGCAGATGTGGTCTGATTCTGAAGATGATCGATTAATCAAAACTGCTATAGAATTGGAAGATACATATTTCACACAACAAGAAGGTGCACATAATGTTACACCATGTCCCACAGAGCAAGACGATCATCAACAAGAAGAAAATACAACACATACAATGGATAGATCGTGTGAAGAAATCATTCCCACAAATGAAACAGTTAATGAAACTGGAAAAAAAGTGTTCAGAGAAAGAAGAGAAGACAAAAACAAACAAGAAAAAAACTGAAATATATATATTCGTCTAGCTCTAATGAAGATATTCCACTAAGCCTATATAGTGAAAAGATAAGAAACGCTCTCTTTGAATCCGACGACAGCGATCGTGACCAAACATTTGTGCCAGTTTCCAAAGACCTTAACTCAACAAACACAGAATTCTATTCAGATGTGTCTAATGAAACACGTAAAGACATTGATTTCAGACAAAATATCAAAGGATATGTAAACAAAATGTCCAAGAAGGGTAAACAAAGCAAGAAACATTCCACCCGAAGGCAAAGAAAACAACAAAAAAAAACATCCCCAATCCGAATTGCATAACGCAAAGGATACTAGTGCTGTTCAATCGTTAGTACAATGTGCAATTGTCAAAGCAAATGAAGGACGTGTAGATCAAATTCTTTTTGCCCATGGCTTTACAAGATGTGCAATGCCGCGACATGGAAACTGCTTTTTTGATGCAGCACTTCATTCAGGTAAAATCAGTGGAACAAGTATGGAGCTTCGTCATGCTCTGTGCGATCATTTAGCACAAAACTCAGAATAATATATTGGCTTTCTCTTGAACAGATTTTCTCCCGAAGACGAGGAGCCATTTGTTGCAAATTATTTGGAAGAAGTGGAAAACTTGAAACAAGAAGGATATTGGTCCAATAAAGTGGCAGACTTTCTTCCTCTTGCGCTTGCAAATCATACTGGTTTTACTGTGAATATTTACACAAGCAAACCTGAACAACGTGTTATAGTTGTACAGCCTTCACTTGTCTCTTGTCAAGCTTCTGCATCGATTCATATTGCCTACATCTCGACAATAAATGTTCTTGAGCACTATGATGCATGTGAACCGATAAAGACCACCAGCAATGATGCTACTCAAAGTCAGACGCTATGTGATGATACTGCTGCATCAGCTCATGGAAACGAAAATGAGCAGATCTTCATTGCTACTCCAATACCAGCATCACAAAAATCTACCAGTACTCCACGAAACAGGCAAAATTCTTAACACCCCCAAAGAAAAAACTCTGTAGAAAGCGAAAGGCAACGCCAGATAACTGGAAACGAAATGTTCGCAAAAAGCTTAAATTAAGTGGGCAGGAATACACATCTGCAACTGGTAACATTATTCCCAAGAAGTATATTAAACCTTGCAATTGCTCCAAGTGTAGATACAAATGTAACCAACAGTGTACAGAGGTAGACCGAATAGCAATATTTACTTCATTTTGGGCACTTGAATCATATGAACGGCAAAAGGATTTTATCTGTTCAAGAGTTCAACAAAAGAATACAAAAACATTGCTTGACGAAAATGACCGGAAAATATCAAAAAGGAAACAAGTTACTAGGAATTACAATTTTGAAATTGGCAGTGACATAGTTAGGGTTTGCAAGAGATTTTTCTTAAGAACATTGGCTGTAGGTGAGGCATTTGTGGTTCATGCTTTAGAAAATAAAGTTGCAGGACACTTTGAAGGAAAGGAAAGACGTGGTAAAGGCCCATCTGCAAACAGAATAAAAGATGAAATGCTAAACAGAGTTCGAAGTCACATTAAGTCTTTTCCCACTGTTGAAGGGCATTACACAAGAAAAGACTCCAAACCGCAATACCTGGAAACATCACTAACTGTTCCAAAAATGTATGAATTGTACAGAGAAAAATGTACAGAAGAAGAGCAACAGCCTGTTAAATTATCCATGTATCGACGTGTGTTTAATGAGGAGTTTAATTTATCTTTCCATGTTCCAAAGAAAGATCAGTGTAATTTATGTTCAAAGTATTACACGGCTGAAGACGATGGTGTCTTAACTGAAAAAATGAAAGATGAATTCAATCTACACCAGCAACGAAAGATAAAGGCAAGGGAGGAAAGGGCCAATGACAAGGAATTAGCAAAAGCAGATAGCAAAATCCATGCATGCACATTTGACTTACAATCTGTTCTCTATACCCCATGCAGTTTAGTCAGTGTAATGTATTATATGCGCAAATTATGTTGCTATAATCTCTCTGTATACAATCTCGGCAATGGTGATGGTTCTTGTTTTGTTTGGTCGGAAATAAATGGCAAAAGAGGTTCTAGTGAAATCGCGACATGTATACACCTTTACCTCAAAAGTCTTCCCAGCACGGTTGAACATGTGATACTATATTCAGACGCATGTACAGGCCAAAACAGGAATCAAGTCATGGCTTCAAGTCTCCTTTATGCAGTGAATCAAATTGGAAATATCAAACTTATTGACCACACATTTCTTGAGTCAGGGCACACACACATGGAGTGCGACGGTATGCACGCTGCAATTGAATTTGCCAAGAAGAGGACTCAGATTAATGTTCCAAGTCAGTGGGATACTGTTATTACCATGGCACGAAGGCACAAACCATACCATGTTGTTCCACTCAGCTACAATGATTTCATTGACTTTCTCGATCTGAAATCAAGAAACCTCAAAGCAGTGAATACCGACAGTGGTGTGAAGGTGAACTGGACACACATGAAATGGATGCGGTTTACTGCCACTGATCCCGGTGCATGCCTTTTTAAATACGATTTGAATGATAAGGCTTTTGAAAGAATTTTACTTGTACCTCAGAACAACACAATACTAGAAGCTTTTCCAAAGAGGTATAAATCAAGATTACCAATGACTTCTACAAAAAAGAAGGATTTAGTAACGCTATGCAAAAATGGAATCATTCCCAAAGAATTCCACGAATATTATCGAACACTTCCAACCAGCCAATCTGCAAAGGATGTACTTCCAGACCCTGACATTCAAGAAAGTGACAGCTCAACAGATGATGATTAATCTGCTGTGCTGAAAGTAAAGGCTAAAATTGAAGAAAAAAAAACAGTATGAGAAAAATTGTCTTCACAATGAAAATACTGTATTTACATGTAATTTTGTTGTAAGTTTCCTTAGTTTCGGATCTGTATATAACAATACATCATTTTTTATGTTATGAATTGGTATGTTTTGCTATTTTCCATTCGAGCTATAGACCTGCATTTCCATATACAGGATTTATGCACAATGTAAAGGATAGAAATAAACGGATGTGATTGGTGCAATAATGCCGCAGATGATGATACAATATTGTTGTAGGATGCGTTTTCACTTTGTATATTGTGAATTGTTCCAGCAAAAACCATGTATGTCAAGATACCATGTTTTTGCTCGATCACTTAAAGCCCTTTCATTTTAAAGTGTTAGTGCAAAAACATTTTTTGCCTTTTTCTGTACGATTTAATAGTATTTTATCATAAATCTTATACTACATGATAAACTATATCCTTTCATATGTTATTGTCAAGTTTTGTAATCAAAATAAAGATATCAACACGTATGACCGGTTTTTTAAGTAGTAATAGTAGTAGGAGTAGTAGTAGTAGAAGTAGGAGTAGTAGTAGTACTAGTAGGAGTAGAAGTATTAGTAGTAGTAGTTGTAGGAGTAGTGGTAGTAGTAGGAGTAGTTGTAGTAATAGAAGTAGTAGTAGTAGTAGGAGTAGTAGTAGTAGTAGGAATAGTAGTAGTAGTAGTAGAAGAAGTAGTAGTAGTAGTAGTAGTAGAAGTAGTAGTAGTAGTAGAAATAGTAGAAGTAGTAGCAGTAGTTGTACTAGATAAAGTAGTAGAAGTAGTAGAAGTAGTAGTGGTAGTAGTAGTAGTACTAGTACTAGAAGTAGTAGTAGTAGTAGTAGTAGTAGTAGTACTAGTAGTAGTAGTAGTAGTAGTAGTAGTAGTAGTAGTAGTAGTTAAAGTATTAGGAGTAGTAGTAGTAGTAGTAGTTGTAGTAGTAGTAGTAGTAGTAGTTGTAGTAGTAGTAGCAGTAGTAGTAGTAGTAGTAGTAGTAGTAGTAGAAGTAGTAGTATTAGTACTAGTTAAAGTAGTAGGAGTAGTAGTAGTAGTAGTAACGGTAATAGTAGTGGTAGTAGTAGTAGTAGTAGTAGTAGTAGTAGTAGTAGTAGTAGTAGTAGTAGTAGTAGTAGTAGTGGTAGTAGTAGTAGTAGTAGTAGTAGTAGTAGTAGTAGTAGTAGTAGTAGTAGTAGTAGTAGTAGAAGTAGTAGTAGTAGTCGTTGAAGTAGTGGTAATAGTAGTAGTAGTAGTGGTAGTAGTAGTAGTAGTAGTAGTAGTAGTAGTAGCGGTAGTAGTAGTAGTAGTAGTACTAGTAGTAGTAGTAGTAGTAGTAGTAGCAGTAGTGGTAGTAGTAGTAGTAGTAGTAGTAGTAGTAGTAGTTGTAGTAGTAGTTGTAGTAGTAGTAGTCGTAGTAATAGTAGTAGTAGTATTAGTAGTAGTAGTAGCAGTAGTAGTTGTAGTAGTAGTAGTAGTATTAGTAGTCGTAGGAGTAGTAGTGGTAGTAGTAGTAGTAGCGGTAGTAGTAGTAGTAGTAGTAGTAGTAGTAGTAGTAGTAGTAGTAGTGGTAGTAGTAGGAGTAATAGTAGTAGTAGTAATAGCAATAGTAGTAGTAGTAGTAGTAGTAGTAGTAGTAGTTGTAGTAGTAGGAGTAGTATAAGTAGTAGTAGAAGCAGCAGTAGTAGTAATAGTCGCGGTAGCGGTAGCGGTAGTAGTAGTAGTGGTAGCAGTAGCATCAATAGGAGCAGCATCAACAGTAGCAGTAGCAAAAATAGAAAAATAACCCCCGTCATTATAATTCGGAAGGTGCATTTCCGGTCTAGCATTTTGATTTCCCCGGTTGCAATACTATGACAAACACACAACTACAAACTTCAACGACACTGATAGCAACAACAACAACTACAGGCATTCGCAAAACTGTGTCGTTGCTGATGCTGCTGAATACGACGACGATGACAATGATAATAATGATAATGATGATGATCATCATTCTCTTTTAGACATGAGCTATATAAGGTGATGTGCTTAATGGTAGAGGTATTCGGTGTAAGCTGTATATACTTATGAGACGCGTCGTGGGAAAACCGGGCTTAATGCATAGGCGTAGTGTCGTCTCGGATTAGAATGTTCAGTCCGCACAGGCTAATCTAGGACGCCACTTTCCGCCTACAGTGGATTTGTGTTTAGAAGAGTCTTCTAATATTATACAAAGTTAAGTAAAAAGAACAGAGGACTCACATTAAATATCTAGCCGAAATATAAAATCCAGTTAAATTGCGACTACTAGTAACCGTTGTTAAGTCATAACCGAATTATCTGTTTCAAAATGCACAAAGGCATATACTAACCAAAATCAGATATAAGTGACATTGAACTAAATATAAGACACCTTCGACAATCAAATATGCAGTATATTGAACTAATCTAAATTGGCCCCGATGTCTTACATACTGTCAATAATTAAACAGGAATTATTTCGTAAGCACCGCGACTTTATTTCGGCCACTGATACACAACAAAGCTGTATTCGTGTACTGTGTACGGGCTTCGCCTTATAGATGTTTCTACATTTTTTCGTGATTATCTGAAAGGGTAATTTTCAAAACCGGCATCGCGGAAAACTACCTCTTTTCTTTGCAGGCTACGGGTCACAAAATCGAGACTGGAAAGGATACTTCTTCAAACCAGCAACAAATCACGAATGTTTTCTTACCTTATAATTATTTAAGTTAATGTATGTCATGTGTATTATAATGTGTATATCACGTGATTTATTACAATTACAGTTTCTAAAAAAGTCAATTTATTAAAAATGCTACGTACAATTAATGACACCCATATTTGCCCTGTTAACTTGAATGAAACCGAAATATTTACCTGGTTGTGATGGAATAAGACCACTAAAATGAATTCTATTTTAAAAAAGGAAAGTCCAGTCATTCCCAAAATACAGTCAAGGAAATCGACTTTATAATGGTTACTTTTGTTACTTTTTCATATTTTTTGGAAGTGCAAATATGAAAAGCAAAACAATGTGTCATTTTTAGAGTATATTCACATCATTCCATTGAACTCAATAATCAAAACAGAGTTTCATTCAAATAAATGAAAGGAAAAAAAATTCTTACAGAAAAACTAAATTTCGCATAAAAATCTATTTGATAAGCCGGCGTATCATTTCTTACAGAAATATTCAAGTTTGTATGAAAAAGCAATTTAATAAGCCGGCGTATCATTTCTTACAGATACATTACAGTTTGAATAAATTCAATTTGATACGCCGGCGTATCATTCACTACAGATACACTAAAATTCAAATGAAAATCTATTTGATATCATTTCTTACAGACAAATTTGAATAAAAATCAATTAAATTTGATACGCTGGCGTATCATTTTTAACAGAAAATTTCAAATATGAATGACCAAGCAAGTTGATACGCCGGCGTGCTTGTCGGTTAATCTTAATCTACTAACTCCAGAAGACTGTTAACAACACACTATGTCCAAAATGTTGGTCATTAAAAGCTGTGACACAATTGTACTATGCAGTTACCGTTGGCATTGATAAATAAAATGTGATAACGTGGATCACTCAGTGCCCAACGGCAAGGAATAATCATGTTAGAGCACATACAAACAGAGAAAGCCTACAGACGGAAAAGGTTACTGAAACTGGTGAGTAACCAAAAGCCTTCAAGGCAAAAAAGTGTATAATTTATAACTTTCATGGACAATACACTGAAGTCTGAACACATATTTCAGACGCCCTGTTCAGTCTGCATACCAATTGACAGATGTGTAGTGAATATGGTCATCATTTCCAACTGGCTTGCTGTTGAGCTAGCTTTTTAATGATGCGGTTAAAATGTACTGACTGCGTTGTGAGGTTAAGCAACGTCAGTTATGGATTCTGCTTGGATGGGTGACCGTTAGTTGCATCAATGGTGTCAGAAGAAAACTTTGTCAAGCCACCAATTTGTGAACAGAGCATGTAGGGGGTTGAGCTCAGGGAGCTGGAGAAGTGAGAAGGTCTCACGAAGCTCAGGGAGCTGGAAATGTCAACAAGGGCTCTGGGTTCTCAAACGGTAAAGAGGGGAGGAGTGTAGTGAATATGGCCATTTCCAACAGCCTTGCTGTTGAGCTAGCTTTTCAGTGATGCGGTTAAAGTGTACTGACTGCGTTGTGAAGTTAAGCAATAGTTACTGCCTGGATGGGTGACCGCTAGTTACATCAGATGTAAACAAAATATTCATTGGTAACCACGTTATTTACCTGATTTATGATTCTAAATTATTCTTGTAGTTCATGATTTTTCACGCTTAACTTAACTTTACAAAATTACATTAAATATTCGACACTGTCAGCCATTTAGATTTTGGTAAAAATCTCTTTCCTTGGTTATTATCTTTTGAAGTAGCCAATGAAATGATTCGTTCTAAAGGTATCTCGTCATTCTACATTATCGAATATAATTAGTATTATCGTCCTCGACCGGGGCATGATTCTTATCATCATTTCATCATTAAGGACTAAAATTTGCGGGAAGAGATATTTAACCACCTTAAATTTTCACTCACAAACACTTCCTATACCGTATATTTAGTTTTCAAACACTACACAGTCCAATTGATTGGCCATGGAATTCGGTTGTACATTGTATGGGAAATGCGATTGGTAGTTTTAAGTTAATTTATCTTATATTGTCTTACATATATACGACTTACTTTTCGAGAGTGTTCTGAGTGTTATAAGTAAGAATAACATATGTTGCGGGTTTTATTATTTATGTATTTCATCTCCATTCTATTTGTTGAAATGCTGGCTATATAAACTATCATACATTTAAGTTCAATTAAAGCTAAAGCTCATAAATATTGTATTCAATTTAAATGATTATGTCCGAATGTGGTGTACCACATAAGTAAATAAGTGAGACACTGTGCCACAGCTTTGGGCCCGGGCTTTTGGGCTGTAGCTTTTATCTTTGTCGATAAACCTTTGGGCAGGGCTTTGATGTTTTCACCAGTTATAAAGTATAGTAAAGTGTAGTGTCGCTTCGCTTAATGTTAAATGTATTGTCATATCTAATCTTAATGTTTTTTTGTAATCCAGATCTACTTTCATATATAATCTTAAACGAAATGAAGCAAATCGTTGGATGAGATTCTAGGACATTACAATTCGCAAAAATATCCCCTTCCAGAAAATTTGACAAAGCATTAGCCCCTTCCGTGTATAGGACGTACATTTTATCCCATTCCATTAATATCGTTAGCTTTTTTGTTTTGAAGTTAAAGGGAATTGTTCACAGACGTTCATATTTGTGAAACATGTCATATTTATAATGTATTAACTGCAAAAAACTAAAGCAGTTGGACTAACCAAACAACACATTTTATATAAATTAAAATATAATTAAAGGACTTGCCTTCACCGGGACTCTAACCTAAGACCGCCGGGGTCACATATGTCGCGCTTACCAGTCTCGGCCATTCTGAATTAAAATCTTGATAGTGAATTTTTAACGCTTTTTAAGTGATTAGATACACGTAAATTATACCGTATACATGACGTGTTTTCCAAAGTACCGATGAAAGGCATTACAAATGCTTTGAAATTCTGACTACTTGAATCAATGAGTTTTCATAAATGACACTATACTTTCCATATATGTTTTGTCAACAGTTTAATTTCGATCGTTTGTAAGTACAGTAGCTTGCGTTTTGGGATCTTTGACAAAACAAATTGAACTTTGTTAATATGCCAGTCTGTGAACAGGTTACTTTACACATCCCATATACAATTGTACAGATATACGTCACAGGCACTGATTCAGGCCCGGGCTTTAGGGCTCCTGCCCCCCCCCTCCCCCAGCTGAGCCCGGCTGTATCATTTTCGGGCTGGGCTTTGATTTTGCACAAGTTGTAAAGGGCTGACGTGTCAATAAGTATACCGTATATTGCCTTATTTTATGACTGTCGGGATTGGGCTTCGATCTTAGACATTCAAGCAGTAAACGACCGGCGTGTCACTTTTTGTACCGTATATTACATTATCTATCACCTTATGTGGACATTTAATCTGGGAGCTGGGTAGTACCCTGCTGAGCATACCAGGCCAATCATGGTGTTCGAGTGGCTGGAAACATTTTAATTGGTAGAATAATATTTGTCACGGGCTCGACGTCGTTAATTTACCACGGTCGGAAGCACCCTAATATTTGTCACGGGCTCGACGTCGTTAATTAACCACGGTCGGGAGCACCCTAATATTTGTCATGTGCTCGACGTCGTTAATTAACCACGGTCGGGAGCACCTTAATATTTGTACGGGCTCGACGTCGTTAATTAACCACGATCGGGAGCACCCTAATATTTGTCACGGGCTCGACGTCGTTAATTAACCACGGTCAAGAGCACCCTTGTTGTAATTAAGAGAGTTACTTAGGCGTAAAAAATTACGTGTGTCGCAGTTTACCCGCCCTACCCTAAACAAATGCCCCGACCCTAAAACATTTTATTGAGTTTGTCAGGTATTTTTTGTCTTATTTACTTTTTCAAATAATTAATTGTTGTTGTTTTTTTATAAATAAGTGATTTGTTTTGATAGCATCCACTTAAAAACAATGTTTAAAGATATGACCGATATGTTTGGAATATTTATATAGTTTTAAAATCTTAAAGCTGACCATTTACCAAATAAGCGAGTGATAAAAAAAATCCCTACCTACCTACCTACCAATTCGTTTTGGGCATGTAACCTGAAACAAACATATTATGTTTACGCCTTATTCAAACTATCTACTTTAGGTAGTGGTATGGCACATACTTCATAACAAATATTTTTTCTTACTGTTTTTAAGGCTGATGATGGGATTTAATCCCAAAGATAAACCACAATACATTTGGTTTGTACAGGGAGGTATCGATACAATAATGATATAATATTAACTGTACTTTATGCAATGAAATATGAAGTACCTGTTTTGATTATGTGCTAACAAATAATATTTTGTCAACCTATCTGACATGGAAAAAAAGCATTTCTTGTGAGCAATAAGACAAGGCAATTAGCAAAATAAATTCTAAAAGCCTTCACCAAAAGACGAAACAGTTTGTTTTCATAAAGCATCAACTCTCATAATAGCAAACACGTCCATCGTGACTGTTAACTCTTTCGATTAATGTCTTTAAATTTAATGCACTGTTATATACTCATTTTATAATGTTTAATATTATTATTCGAATTGATGTTTATATAGATAACGAGGCTACTTACAGCCCGATGGGCCGGTTGTATTCATGTATAATGTTTTAATGTTTATATTGCGTTACATGCACACATGTCACCATAATAAACAACGTACTTACTTACTATTAATAATGTTACTGTATATGATACGAATACTCCCGTAGATACGGAAGCATCAATTTAGGGTGAAAAGCTCGTGATTTAAAATTTGCAAAAATATGGCTACATATTGTCCCCGCTATATAGTATATGATATATAGCCTATTTTATTATAGAGTATAACAAATCACAAATTTATTACTTGCGTTCTATTTGGTCCAAAAATATGTACTTTGTCGAATTTTATATACGAAGGTGGAAACAATCCTATTAAAATAAAATGAAAAAAACAACGAACAAAACTAGTTAAAACCATCACAAATGACCATTCCCAGCATACTATAAACTGGTAGTCAAAACAATCTTGTTGTTTTTTTTTCTGCTTTGTTTTAATTTGCAAGGTCTTTCAAGGTCCATAATATCATAATAATGTGATTGATATTAAAAATCTACTTATCCTACTACACCTCAACTACTGCTGGTGCTGATTCTACTACTGCAGCAGCTGCTGCTACTACTACTACTACTATTACAACAACAACGACTACTACTACCACTACTACTTCTGCTCCTACTGCTGCTGCTGTTGCGGTTATTGCTACTACTGATGCTGTTGCAACCACCACCATTACAACAACTGCTGCTACAATTACTGTCACTACCAATTCTACATCATTTTAGTCCAGCCCACCCACCCCCACCCCCGAAACCAGAAAGGTTCCTTCTTCAATACAGTAAGATTTCACACCTGTTTTCTTACATAATGATTATTTAACATAATGTAGATATTATGTTTAATTGTGTGTATACCATGTAATATAGTACACATACAGTTTCTAAAAAAGTCAATTTATTAAAAATGTAACTTTAAACTAATTATACCTTTACTTTCGCTGTTTACTTGTATTTAACCGAAATATTCAACTGAGAGTCCTGGAATAAGACCACCCTATTAATGCGCCACATCGGTTATTTTTGACTCGTTGCAAACGTGTTATTTATTGTTACCGATTCTTATAGTGAATATTCTGACAACAAATTATTGCACTGTATAGATTTTAAAATGTAGTATGGAAAAACGAGACCACGCATCGTCTGATGTTAGATACCAGTAAATCATTGTGTATCCCTCCGTGGTCCATTCAAAAGTAGTGCCTATTACTAACGAGTTCCTCTTCTCTTCTGGCATAAAAGCCATTTAGATATCTCCGACATGCCTTTTGTGGTTATTTCTATTATCCTATGCGTGTCTGCAACATTTTGGTGCATTTCATTGGAGGCTAACTTGAAAGCTGAACTGTTGGGATGTGTTTACTGTGGTATGGGGCTTTTGTCGAAATATGACTGCCGAAACCCTGTTTTCTACCGGTGCCTGCATTCAAGTGAGATGCATTTTCTTAGAATTAAAATGACATATCTTTTTATTGCAAATTTTGGAAGAGGACAGACTGATCTTTAAATTGATACCAGGCTTGCACAATCGGAAATAAAGGAATGCTAGAAAAATGCTTGGAAAGTGTGCCTTTTTATAATGGGACCCTATTGGAATTGGATTTACTGGTTTCTAACCTTTACCAACTTTTGACTAAGAAGGCTACGAATCACTAACAATCGATGCTTTTCTCGGTTATTCTGCATGGCTCGTTGCAGATCGACTTGTTAGCTTGCATTTATATAATTTCGGTTGTACTAGATAATTAGCTTGGAAAATGTGTTCGTTACTTACAAATTATTTTTTATGGTGATGTCGTATACTATTGAATAAGAAGCCACATTATCAAGTTTAAATGTGGGAAACTTCATTCAAACAAATATTTCCTTTTTAGCAAAAATGCAATTATAATGCACATGCTTTTAGTTTCTTTTGTCGCCAACAGTCTTTCTACGCTGTCAGCGTTTTGATTTAAATATTATGGACTACAAACCATTTTATCAGAAAAAGGATTTGTCTGGGGAATGCAATTTTCGAGAGGAATTACCGATATGTCCCGAGTATGCAAAAATAATCGGGAGCTACGGATTTTGTCTAGGACGTGATCATGCGCTCCGATCACATGTACGAGTATTGAGGTTATGTTTAATGTGGTTACAGTACGCATTAATATTCTATCAAAACTATATAGGTCCATGTACGCATTAATACGGTAGATAATTTCAGTATTCACTATTTAACGTATATTAATCAATTAATACATTATTTACCCATTTGATTAATTCAATGCATTTCCATATTGAACCTCTGAAACATGAAATGGACTCCTTATAGCTGATTGTATTCATAAATTGATGGCAATGTCCGAGGTCGC
>CM051027.1:2372500-2462500 GCA_027627225.1 Congeria kusceri | reverse complement strand
TATGAGACGGTAGAAGCCCTTCTTGGGGGTATGGGAGGAATGTACGGAATGCCAATGCTAATTGCCTTTGATTATGCTAATTATATGTATTGCCTGTAATCATTCGAGATAAGTATAAAAAAAGGACAGGTGACGAATAAACTGTTTGAAACGCTGAAATACCGCCAATGTTTGAAAACGGGTTAAACATGTGGGTTCACTGTGAGGCATTCGTGGTATAGTTCTTTTGAACTTGACCACTGTTTTGTGGGTTATTTGTTCTAATATTCAAATCCGAATAAGCAAGATTATTCAAACCGTCGGAATTAACCGAGCGTGCTGTCGCTGTTGTATATCTTAACGAAATAGTACATTTTTGTGTACTCACTTCGTGTGCGGTGTATTAAAAGGTCTGCTAAGCCATAACACATTTTGCAATTGTAAACGTGACAAAATTATAAACTAATGGCTACCATAACACTATCCTTTTGTATTTGAAGTAATAAAAATTATAAATATACGCGAAATGGTCGAAATTGGAACTGTTTTTTTATGTTCGTTGAAAAATAGCAAAACAGATATCACTCTCATAAAAATGTAATATATTTATCACCAACAAAACCTAACGTGGATTAACGGTTAGCGTTGTGGTATTTTAATCAGTCCCTTTAATAATCTAGTCCATCGTAAATCCCATCAGCGATCAGCGATCAATACTGCGAGAGACGGAGTACTCCTTAAATACCATTTCATTCACTCGAGATGTAGATAAACCTCTCGTTATTTTTAGCTCAACTGAGCTCAACGTGCTCATGATGAGCTTTTAGGATCGCTTTTTGTCCGTCGTGCGTCGTGATTCGTGTGTCAACATTTTCATTCAAAGAACATCTCCTCTTAAACCGCTGGGCAGATTTTCATCAAACTTCACAGGAATGATCCGTTGGTGACTGCCTTTGAAAATTGTTCAAATCGTTCCGGTCAGCTGCATAGGTAGGTCAAAAGAGCTAAAAATATATTTAAAAACTGAAAACTTAAAAAATCTGCTTCTCTGAAACCACAAGGCTTGCGATATGTGACATCCTTTAATGGTCCTCTACAAAGATTGTTCAAATGATGCCCCTGGGGTCAAAACTGGCCACGCCCCGAGGGTCACATGGTTTATATAGATTTGTATAGCAAAATGACTTTTGAAATCTTCTTCTCTGACACTGCTAGGCCTAGAGGTTTCATATTCGGTATGTAACATTGTATAGTGGTCCTCTACAAATATTGTTCAAAAGATGCCCCTGCTGTCAAAACTGGCCACAACCTGAGGCTCACATGGTTTATGTAGACTTTAATAGCAAAATAACTTTAAACATCTTCTCCTCTGAAACCGCAAGGCCTAAATGTTTCATATTTGGTATGTAACATGGAATAGTTGTCCTCTACAAAGATTGTTCAAATGATGCCCCTGGGGTCAAAACTGGCCACACCCTGGGGGTCACATGGTTTATATAGACTTATATAGCAAAATGCAAAAAAAAATTATTCGTCTTTGAAACCGCAAGGCCTAGAAGTTTCATATTTGGTAAGTGACATTGTATAGTGGTCCTCTACAAAAATTGTTCAAATTATGCCCACGGGTTCAAAACTGGCCAAATCCCGGGGATCACATATTTTATATAGACTTCTCCTCTGAAACCGCATTGCCTAGAGGTTTCATATTTGGTATATAACAATGTATGGTGTTCCTCTACACAGATTGTTCAAATGATTCCCATGGTTTATGTAGACTTAAATAGCAAAATGACTTTAAAATCTTGTTCTCTGAAACTGCAATGCCTCGAGGTTTCATATTTGGTATGTTGCATTGTATAGTGGTCCTCTACAAAGATTATTCAAATGATGCCACTGGGATCAAAACTGGCCACGCCCTGGGGCTCACATGGTTTGTATAGACTTAAATAGCAAAATGACTTTAAAAATCTTCTCCTCTGAAACTTCAAGACCTACAGGTTTTATATTTGGTATGTAACATTGTATAGTGGTCCTGTACAAAGTTTGTTGAAATGATGCCCCTGGGGTCAAAACTGGCCACACCCTGTGGCTCACATGGTTTATATAGACTTAAATAGCAAAATGACTTTAAATGTCTCCTCTGAAACCGCAAGGCCCAGAGGTTTCATAGTTGCTATGTAACATTGTATGGTGATTCTCTACAAAGATTGTTCAAATGATGCCCCTGGAGTCAAACCTTGTCACATCCCGGGGGTCACAATGATTATATAGACTTAAATAGCAAAATGACTTAAACAAATCTTCTCCTCTGAAGCCGCAAGGCACAGTGTTTTAATACTTGGTATGTAATATTTTATAGCGGTCCTCTACAAATCTTGTTCAAATTATACTCCTGGGGTAAAAAGTGCACACGCCCTGTTGGGCACATGGTTTAAACAGACTATGCATGTCGTCTCCTGAAACTGCAAGGCCCAGATTTATACTCAGGTAAATGCTTTAGTGCCATTTGGCCCTCTTGTTATAAACAATTATGATACCTTTAACTCAGGTGAGCGACCTAGGGTCATCGTGGCCGTCTTGTTTAATTACATGGCATTAAATAAAATGTACCGTTCATACATTTATTTATAATACACTTCACTGATTCAACAACAATCTGGGACCTGTTCCCACCATTCGCAAAAACTGACAATTAGGC
This sequence comes from Congeria kusceri, assembly GCA_027627225.1. Classification (NCBI taxonomy): domain Eukaryota; kingdom Metazoa; phylum Mollusca; class Bivalvia; order Myida; family Dreissenidae; genus Congeria; species Congeria kusceri. Next base: position 2,459,823 of record CM051027.1, on the reverse strand, counting down.
GAGTGTTTGTGATGCTCTAGCCAAGCATCATCGCTTGATTTCCATTGGTATAACACAACACCGCATCGCAAACATTTGCAGCGATCGTTTTTTTCCCGCTAGAAATACTCTTGACCAAACGATACGTGTTTTGCTCCCTCGGCTTTTGACCGCAACAAAATGCTATTGACAGTCTAAATTCTTCTGATTTGATTTTGGTATCTCCAGCAGAAACCCTATTTTGTACTAGTCAGAATTAGTTCGACATCGACGTAATACACTACATCAGTATTTGTCACTTTCCAACATTGATCTCGTTGTGAAAATGTAAACTCGACATCTGGATAGAGTTCTTTTATGTACTCTTCTACAGCGCTGTTCCACTCTTCAAGGCTTAACTGTAACATGTGGCGAAAAAAGCAAAGATCTTTCAGTTCAACTGCTAGCATTGTTTTTTACGTGGTGTGTGCTGTGTGAAATGTATAGCTACATAACTTTTTTTTGCTATCTCATAGGAGTCAAACAAACAAACAACCGCATGCATTTGAACATTTTTATTCAGTCTGTTTTTCACACTTGCAATTGATAGGCACATTGCGGCACGTCCAACAACGATTAAGACGGTTGATTGGCCTCTGGGAACATTTCCCCACGTTAAGAAAGAAGGGCGCACGCTTAGCCTCAGCAGCTTCTGCGTCCCAGTCCTCGGTTGGAGTGGCTGTCTTAGTTCTGGCTGTATCTGAAACACAACAAGCAAAACATAGTTATTGCATATAAACATTCATGTATGCAACATTAATTTGCTACAGTAACATACAATGACACACAAAGCAACACAACTTACTTTGCATTTGCGACAGCTCGATTTCTGCATCCCATCCCTTGATCACAGGTACTCTGAAAGTAGTGACTGGAGTGTTGAGGCTTGCGTTGTATGACATGTTGCTCTTTTTTCAGTTGCTAGCTCAAGAATGATTTGACTCGGCGCCTTATATGCTCGGCGACTGCGTGAGAGACACTAAGCCGAAGCTGTTGTCATTGGAATGACTAAACAAAACTTTCAGCGTTTTACTGGCAGTATTGTATTCTGCGCTTACGAAAGTGAACTTAGTTTGTTTTAAGCGCTGTATTTCTTCCTGAAGCGTTGTTGAGTCATCTTGTTGTGAGACTAGATCTGTTTTCTCACGAATGTTTCGCATGCGAAATGAATCAAGTTTTTTGTTCCAAAACTCTGTAACACATTTTGGTACGAGACTTTGACCATATCTCTTTACTAAACATGAAGCTAGTTTTTCCATAGTATGTTTGGAGTATTTCAGCACTCCAGTTGAACCAAGAGAGTATGTCAAAAAATAACATGTAGCTCCCATATCTGTACTGCATGCGATTGAAAAATAAATATGACACTGATGCACTTCATTGCCGTATATATATCTTCGTAGTTGGTTTGTTCGCATATCAGAAAATGAGCACCGTTGCTTTGAGAGTTTTGAAACTTCAATCTTATATACTGAATGGACTCAGATTTTGAGCAGTAAATGAATACTTGCTTCAGATCTTGTTGCGTGAAGTCAACAGGCAAAACAGTTGTTTCGTTCGTAACAATGTAACACGATGACTCCAATCCATAGTTTTGATTGATGTAAGTTGCTGACAGTTCGGGCTTGTTTGGTAAGCGTTTGTTGTGTATGATCGAATGCAGTTTGCAATCGCTCTTCTTTTCACTGCAACGAGCCATGTCTGTAACAGAAAATCAACATCACACGTTTTTAACATGAGCTTAATAATAAACCAAATGGTATAACTAGCCATACCATCAACTGAATTTGTCTCCTTTGCAATCTGACAACCGAAGCGACAACATGTATCTCAGAACATTGTGTGAAGAGTTCATTCGCGATAAACGAAATTTCAATGCTAATGGTCACCAGAAGAAGTACATGTTTAGCGTACATGGTCACAGATGCAGAGGGACTGCGTTTTAGCTCTAACGAACAGCCCGTACGACTACTTGAATTACGTGCCAACGCTGGACCATGTGTTTCTCGACGAACCAACACTAGCTGCGTTTGAAAGATATGTCGACTTGATGTTTTCCTCCGATGACCAGACTGACATGTGCTACTTCAAAATATTGAAAAAGCTGATACCAGAACAATTCGCAGCTCTACACGAGCGCATTAAGAAGGGCAGATACCTGCAGTCGTCTCCAACCGAGAAGTACAGACTGCCGATATGCATTATACCAGTGTTGGAGTTGCACGGCATCGAGGATTTCAGCAAATGCTATACCGTGAAATCCACTAGCCTGTCCTTGTGAAGAACGCAGATACGACTGAAACTCAACAGCTACTTTCGAGCAGTAATGACATTGCTCGGCTGTTCAGAAAACGATATCATAGAGATTTTGGTGAGAAAAGGAGTGCTACCGTGTACACACTTTCAGCTGATTAGCACTCAGAAACAGCTCACAATTTGACTCAAGATTGTGAAAAGCTGTGGTGGAATATACGAAGCGCTGAAACCGAGCATTGAACTGGCAGAGCAGAAGGCCAGCTTTGACGCACTGAGACCAAAGTACGGTTATCCACATTCGAACTTGTGCCAAGCGTTAGAGTTTTTTTCGCAACGCATCCTCTGTACAGACAGCACATAAACAGTCTTTGTGTAAAAACGGAGCTGATCGACGGTGGAAAAGGAAGACTCGACAATGCTATACCTAATCGCAAACGTAAAATTGTTGAGCATTCTTAAAATCAAACGAGTCTCTCAAAAGAGATGCTAGGTCAAACAAAAGAACACAAGTGGACAGAAATACTTGGTTCTGTTGAGAGGGCAGTTTTGGACGTGTTTCCAGAGCAGAAAGAGATACTCAGTATGCCGACCGATTTGACAGACGTGAACGAAGAAGTTGTGGAAACTAAAAACCCAGAACCGGTACGCGACGATCCAATGCCATTAAGCGACATCTTACTAGAGGATCCATGTAAAGTGTATTTCATAACAGAGTCGCAGAACGATGAACAAGAAGATATACTCTCGCAAGCGGTTCGTACTTGCATTCCCAACATTTACGTTCCGCCTCACTTTCTGACATTTTGTGTTCAGAAGGAATTGCTGACCAACGGTCTCATTATGTACATACCTGACAATCTTTCGATGTAACTGGTTTGTGAGGAATTCATTATATAGGTACGATGTGTGTTTATGTTGTATAAATAAATTACCAACAATGTTGCATTTCATATTATTTGCCGTGTTTGTTTCTCTTTGTAGTTGTAATGACAACTGCTTCAAAAAGTCATCAGAAAGCGAACTGGTGATAGTTAATGGATCGTTCACAGTTGTTTCGTACGACGAAGCGCTAGGCAAAATTGACACAATCACATCTATTCCGGAGAAAACGCACGCTAGTCAGTATGATATTCTCGAAGCTATCAGAAGGGTAACAACGAGTGCATTGGGCGTGAGTGACGATTATTTGACAATTCGCAATTTCAGAAACAAGTTGTGTTTTCAAACGAAAGGCAAACTGTTTCTAAATCTGACTGAAAACATACGTATTAAGCTAAACACTGATCAGTATATGCGATTCTTGGTACCCGATGAAACACCAAACCATGTTGCTTATATCGACAAACGCGGTGAAGATTGATTGATTGATTGATTCCTTTATTTCCTCCATATATGAAGAGTTGAACATATGTACACAGTAAATTAACAAATTAATACAGCATGCAAATATAGATAATGCAATTTGTGTAATCACAATAAGAGTTCACAATACATACATTCCAATAAAGAAAATTAAATCTAAGATGTTTTATCATATACAACTAATATAACGTAACTCATAATCCACTAGAAGATATTGGGGCCACTACAGTAGCAAATGAAAGTGCTGAAGGTTCAACTAGCAACGAAACAGTCAAATAAATGACATGATGCTCATTAATGCCACTGCAAATGCTACATCCTCAGATGCTATCAATAATGGGGATAAAATATCGGTCTTTACTATACTAGCAATTTTTGCGATATTACTAGGTTTGGTGGCGTATGTGTTAAATGTTGTGAAAGAACGACGTACCGAAAATTCATAACAGAGTCGCAGAACGATGAACAAGAAGACATACTGTCGCAAGCGGTTCGTACTTGCATTCCCAACAGTTACGTTCCGCCTCACTTTCTGACATTGTGTGTTCAGAAGGAATTGCTGATCAACGGTCTCATTATGTACATACCGCCATGCGAATCGACTAATACGGCGCTGTTGAAAGCTGATAAAGTTTGTGACCGTACCTTCTTTCGAACCACCTTCGTACAAACAATGTGCATTCAACAAAAACGAAGGAGCATCGGTAACATCGCATAAAACCTGTTTCTTGGTGAAGGAAGATGGTCAATGCTCGCCAGCAGCACTACGCACAGAAGATGATTTCAATAACGCTTTAAACTATCTCATTACCAGATCGCAGGATACTACAGTCAATGTGATAACTGAAGACTCGCTGTTCAAAATCAGCATTCTAAACGAAACGCTCGACCTAAACGATTACGCCTTGGTGTTTTCAAGAGTGTCATATGATGAGAATACAACGTGCTTGTACATCGACGTGAGTGCAAAAGCTATATCCTATAAGAGATGTACAACGAAACAAACTCTGTGTCAAATTCAAGAGCCTGATAAGCAGTTACATTTATACAATAATGATGAATCTCACATTAACAGCGTTTGGATCGTGTTTGCTGCACTTTCATGCGTGATTGTTTCTTTGGTCATTGTTGTACCACTGCTGTATGGTTTGCAAAGACTTCACAATCGATGTTTTGAAAATACTGTGCCAACAAATAACGCATAAATGTTGAAAAATATATCCATATAACCCATTTCAGTTGGTGTCATGATGTTGAAAATGTTAAGTTGTGAATTTGTGGCTGCGATGATTGCCAATTATTTGCAAGAAAAGCAGTTTGATGACACCAATGACACTCTTTGTGATGTAGTTGAATGTGTGGTGTTGCTTGTGGACAGAAGTGTAACTCAGCATGTTGTTACAAAGGATGATTTGGAGAAAGCTTGTTTTGACTATTTTGGCGAATTGTTGATGCAAACACACTGAAATCAACTGTCCATCCAAAACATTATATTTTCAACCGAAACTCAAATTCGGGTTTTGGCTCATTTTCTGGATGAAATAACACATACGACTCAAATGTTTCAGATTTGTGATCGCGAAAACGTTTCACCCGAGGCTTTTCTGTGGTTGTTATGCTCATATGTTTCGATATGATTTCCCATAGCCGTTTCGCAGCATCTCTTTCTTGTTATTCCATTGCTTTTTTCGGAAGCGTTCTCCGCATTTCAGTTTGCGATGAACTGCTGGTTTAAGTATTTTGAAAATTTCGCTTTTTATGGCTTGTTGCTCAGTCTCTGGGACAAAGAAACAAAAATCGATCCAAAAGCTATTGAAGTGGTTTGATATGTGACAACTGACTACGTTAGTTATAGCTATTTGCTGTATGTTACATGTTTCGTTACAAAATAATTATATATAAGTCACACATAAAGCGTAGATTGCATTTGTTCATGTTTGCGACTATCTTTCTGCTCATATTACTGACTCGCTTGATAATTAACGAAAGAAAACCAGACGAGATTTGGGACCGTGTACAAAGTAGTGTTGACAAGAAGAAGAAGCCATGCTCGTTTTAACATTCATTTCGGTATTCTATCTGCAACAACTCCACTGGTGGTTGTCGACTAGACAGATACGCAACGAATGCAATGAAGCGATAGAAAAACTCATTGTGGCGTTTCGAGACGATGAGTTGCTGTTATCGACTACCAAATAACATTAGATGTTGCGACAGATGTTGTTTTACAAGTGACACAATAAAACAACTTTTGTGAAATGTATTGAGGTGTCTGTTGTGACTGAATTGTAGCAAAATAAACACACTAGCTTACTGTTGGTCCATTTTATTTTGTAAATCAGGACATTACATTTTCTTCTCTGCACTTTCGACTCAAGCTTCTACTGAACACCTTGGTAAAGCTTCTCTTTCTAGATCAGGCACGTTTTCCATCGATTTTGCTCGGTTCGTAGTTGGACTGAGGTTGCAGATTTTCCTTAGACTCGTTTTCTCTTCTAATCAGCTCGTTATCATACGCGTTTTTATTGTGAAATGTAAGCAGTTGTGGTATACGTTTTAAAAACATCACCACCTCTTCCATGCCTAGGTACTCAGCGAGTTCAATCATATTGACCAAGCTAGCGATGGATTGCCAGTCCGAGTAATCTTGCGTGAGACCGTTGCATTGATAGTCAGACAAGTTCATGAGAATTTCAAACACGTTCATCAATTCTTGAACGCTGTACTTGGTAATATGAGATGGTTTGTCTTAAGATTGGTGAACGATTGCTGCTGGATAAGACCTTTGTTCTTTGCCCACGCAAAATACAACCCTGTCTTTGCTTTGTTTAAGCGATTGAATTAGCTTGGAAGTGATTTGTATGCCAACATCGTACTTAAGTTTGGTGAACAAGCGATTCATGGCCTCGGTGTCAGTGACACGATTAATATCTTTAACGTTTACTGTTGACATGGTTTGTGCGATTTAAGCGTTTCTACTAAAAGCTATCCTTAAATTGATATTTTTTGTGACTTATCTTTCATCGCAACTTGCCGAAACGTATCTTGTGATTTCAAAGGCAGTTGAACATCCACAGAAAGTCGTGTTTCTTTTTCAACTGGGCATCACCCCCTATCGTATTCATCATAACCAGGAAAACGTAAACGCCTAAAAGCGAGTAAGGACAGAGCGATGTGTTTCTCGAATGCTTATATGTATCATATATGAACTTGATGTACGCAGAATTGTTTACAGTACTTTCGTCAAACAGAGAGAATAAATTATAAGCTTTCAGTCTGTTATAACCGCACATTGGATCCCCGAACACTGAATCAAAATGACTTGTAATTTCGCTAGGGGTCAAATTCCTAAACAACGACATTCGTTCATCGTCCTTAAATTCATTTAGAATCATAGTGACACACGTTTGAATGTCACACCCAAGTTTAGAGTTTACGTCTACTAGCTTGATTTCAAACGTGCGTATTTGCTCTTCGTATTCTATTATGTACTGATAAATGCAAAGTGAACATTCTTTGTGTTGACGAGAGTACATGGGTGAAAACAAGCAAGTGTTTTGTGCTAACTGTTCGTCTTCGTCAAATAAAACCTCGTCGACCTCCATTGATAACGCAACACGTGTATTACATTTAAACAAATTATTGCCACCACATATACCAAAAAAAAACAAAAAAAAAACGCAGTGTAATCATACAATATTGCAACAATGTAGTCATTGTTCATCATCGCTGAGTTCCAATTCACTGAGTATGGTGGTCTCCTTTATGGCTTTCTTGACAGCTTTCTTTCCACCAGATTTGCGTTTTCTCTTGGCAGTCAGAACATTCATGATTTGCTCTTCGTCATCGTTGAGCGTATCTGGCATTTCTGAATCGGAGATATCGATGTTGGTGTAGTATCGCTTTTCCTGAACCTTGGAAGTTTTTATTCGTTCCATCAATGCGAAAATGTCTTTGTCTTCACTAGAACTGTTTTCAAGCATGTCGTTGAACACATTGATCGGAATCATGTAGAATACGTTAGAGCTCACAGTTTTCACCACATCATCTCTCAGATTTCTTGTTTTTTGATACCCTTAATGAGATGCTGTGTTCTAATTTTGAGACTCTTGTATTGTGCGAGTTTCGCGTCAATCTGTCTCAGCTTCGCAGAAAGGTCTTCCATCTTCAACTTATCGTTCGGCGACAAGAAGACACCAGGCTCAACTTCAGAAACAATATCGCACTTCACACCGTGTTTCAGTATACTGTTAGTGAACTCCTGAATGCGTTCTCGGTTTTGCATTTTCCTACCGTAGCTTGAATTCAGCTGCTGTTGTGTCATTGTAGTAAGTGTTTGTGAGTGTGCTTGATATGACTCGCACATGTTATATATATACAGAAAAATACAAATACTTCTATTTGTTCATCATTGGTTTGAACAATCGTATGTAGTACGCCTCTTTTGCTTTACGCACATTCTTGTCTCGCTCAGTCTCCAATAGAAATACAGTGTAGCGCTCTTTCACGTCGCACAAGTGCTTCCCACATTCAATCAAATGATCGGTCGCTCGACACAAATGCTGTTCTGTGCGAATGTGAGAGTTATGCGTATGAATGCGTCGCCTTAGATTAATAGTTTCTCCGATGTACTCACCGCTACATAAAGTGCAGCGCTCGCTGTTGCATGGTTGAACCTTGTATTCCATCAAAACGAAATATTGTAAAATTGTGTGTAAAATGTTTTTATACAACTTTCATTCGCATTTCCCCGGTCACAGGATAAGCGAACAAAATATAAAAGCAAACAAATTATTCTACAAGCATGAAGCACAAACTAGATCAATTGACATTGTGGGATGTATTTCCTCTTTTGTAAAATCACAATAATAGTAACAGTGTAAAAATAAGGTTGATCTATCCTAAAGTCGAATGTCAGTTGCTAGACTTTGATATACAAACGTTAAGATCAGCTGGCACGCTGAAAACGATTGCTTGCTCGTCGATACCAAACGTAATATCGAAACTCGAACATGTAAGAAGATTCCAATGCTTGAGATGTATAGTCTTCGTAGCATTTGCGAAACAAAACTCAACTGTCAATTCGAATTTGAAAATGTTTTTGTCTTCGGCATAGTCAAACACGGTCTCGAATATACTTTCCAGCAGTTCTTGCTCATTGAAAGAAGCGCTGATATCTTTGCGTATGTGTACTGAACATTCTTTCAGCATTGCTCTCGCTAACCTCCAAAGTGTACATTTCGTGAATAGAATTCATTGTGTGAAATGATAAAAAGAAACAAGCAAGGTTGATATAGCTAAACATTTATAACGCTTTCTTTCTGTCGGGCAATGCTATGCAATGCAAATATGAAACAAAATGCAATCACCACAAGCAAAATAAATCCACCAACGCTAACGGCGACAGTCTCCCAATATGTTAGTGTTCTAAGTCCCGATTTGCTGTTGCTAAATACCACCTCGCAAAGCATCAGTCGGTTTGTGCACTTTTCTTCTGAAATGGTCTTAGCTCGCATATCAACGTACGTGCATTCCTGTTCGCGGTTCGTTTCTTCGTTTTCCAATCTCACAATAAAGTGGTCGCTTGTTGCAAGACTGTCTTCTATGTTCTTGATTCGAAACTTGGCATCTGTTATATTTTGCGCAATGTTCTGAGTGATGCTAACTAAATACGATACTACGCTGAAATTGCCTTCTTTCGCTATTAACACTGCGTTTGTTTGCATATCGCATTCGTCCACCTGGTATTTTCTCTTGAATAACGACATGCATTTGCTCTCAACAGTTTCGCCATCTTTGGTGCTGTACACGATGAGTTGATATGATGAGGCCTTTTCCGAGAGAATAACTTCGTTACTCACTTGTTTTAATATTTGAGTGTGTAACTCATTTGATGTATCTGAACGTTCGTCGATAATCAACGCCTTATAGTTTTTAAATTGATAAGGATGCGTGGCTGAATAAACCATAAATGTTGAATCCAATTTGGTAAAATAGCACCGATCGTTGTGATCTTTACCTATAGTAGTATAATGATTGCATGTAAGGCAGTAGCAGTTTTGCAGTCCGTAAGTAGATATTTCTGCAACACCACTCTCGTTGCGAACGATTTTGTTTTTATGTCTGTTTAGTTCATTTTGTATAGCGTTCAATTGTTGGACAGCAATTGCATCGTTTTGAATCGGTAGATCATCGTTTGTTTTATTCACGTTGACCCTAAGATGCGACAGATCGAAAACTGGAACATTGTCGTCTGTCTCCTGTCTTTCTAAATCCTCTTGTCTCTCTAAGTCATCATCAGGATAATCTTCGCTTTCCAAGCTGTTTAACTTGTTTGTTGGGCCTTCTATTTCGCGATTTACTTGTTCATTAGTGTCTCGTATGATTATGTATCTGTGAGGATTCATTTTAATATCGACATGTTTGGTGTGTTTATATAGTTCCAAGTGCGACATTTTTTCCTTAATCAGTGCCTCTTTGATGGTTGTAAAAGCGTTATGTAGTCTCCAGACTCGTTGTCCGCCTACATTTGCTTCACACCATGTACCTAACGATGAGCACAAGTTATTGTTAAATCTAATGATGGCCTGACCATGTATACCATTTGCACAAATTTCACTCCCATCATATGTCAATGAAACATTATACGTTAACAATGGTATCCACGCGTACGTTGAAATCTCAGTATACACCGATTCCACAAGTTCGCTAATTGTAGAGTATGTTTTCGGTTCAATTGTCAGACGCACCACTAGACTCGGTTTTTCGTATGTAAAAAAATTGCTATTCGCTTTAAAACAGTATACTACGCCATACTATTGTCTCGAATACGCCTCTCTCTTATTCGGACATCTAGATAAGCCGATGGATTTACATCTTGCTTCTAACTCCTATGCCTCGAAACCGAACTCTGGTTTGTTTATCCATTTGTTAAAAAAGCGCAAATTGAGTTTAACGTCATCATAGAATAACAGATAATCATAGGTTACGTTTACCAAAACGTAGAAAGAGCCTTTGGTAACATCAATCGATCTGTTGTGTAACGGCTTAAAACATTGCGACTCATAAAAGAGTTCGGATTAATGCACCTAATGCATTTGTTTGTACCGCTAAAGCGAGAAACAGGGCAACGATGGACATAAAGTCATACATGAAGAATGTTTTATGCATTTGTCAATCGATTAGAACTGGTTCATATATAAGTATTTATCCTTTGCAAAATGAATAATCTAACTATACAGTGTTATGTCAACGAACCAGTCTGCCGCGAACACTACAAAAGTCCCCATACGGCTGAATTGGAGTAGTTTCTCTTGAACATTGTCTGCATTCCAGATGAAAACGATCAAATAGAGGCACGTCTATCGAGTGAGAACCTTGTTAGGCACAGAGAAATACATTCCAAAAAGATTAATATGAACTGTCACGAATACACAATCTGTGAAATTTGCCAGAAGTTGCGAAACAACATTGGTGTCATTTTGGATACGCGACCGCGAAATCCGAAGTTCAGTACCTTGTACAAAACGATAGGTTCTCTTCAGGCGTGGAGTGAACGGACTAATGAAACAATATCTAACATACAGTTAGCAAAAGCAGGGTTTTATTTTGATCAATGTTACAAATGCCTGAAGTGTTTTCACTGTTCAGTTAGTTTGCAATCATGTGGTACACAAAAAGACATTTAGGAAGAGCACGCAAAATTATTTCCATTTTGTGCTCATGTACGACAATACCCGGGAGATGAGTTCATTCAAAATGTACTCAAGCAATCCTATGTGGCAAATGTACAAAGCGACTCAAATGAAAAGTATGTTATAGACTCATTCAATTCAAACAATAGGTCTTGAGAAACACGAAGTCGGATGTTCGTTTGATGTAAGTAGTTTGCTCGAGGAGAATAATTGCCTTCGTAGCAATATATTGTGCAAGGTGTGTTTGGAGGAGCAGTGTTCAATAATCATCGTGCCTTGTTCTCATTACACGGTTTGCGCCCAATGCGTTGCTGCGCTAGAGCGATGTCCTCTGTGTAGATCACATATCCAAGGGACAATAAGGTCACAAATGGTTTGACATTAACCTTCGGAAACATATTAAAGTGTAACATGATCATATGGATGTAGACACTAGACAACTTATTTTGAAGCAGATCAACAACTATGCAAGACGCAAGGCTGCGATGGAACCAACAAAAACGATAATGGCTATTTTCGATGAAATAGTTGAGTTGGTTGTTGGTAACACCAATATAGGCAAAATCAAGATTCAGCACGCACTCATCGACTGTTGTACCTCAAGAAATACTTTCTCGGTTTGGTCGTTCCTGATCACTGATTGTACGAAACATACTCTGAACGTTCTAGCTACGAAAGCGAATCTGTGCAGATTTGACTTATTCTTTAGTTTCACGCACAATGAAAGCTGGATCGTTAGTATAATAGATTCCCATGGTGTTGGGAAGCCAAAAGATGTTGTCAAAGCAGTACTTGACACTGAACATGTTGCTGAAATGTACAGCTCAAAAGCGCTGAATCGATATAATCATCGTATTGCTATGACTGGTATTGCATCGAATCGTCTATGCTAATGCGTAAATAAAATGTTTGCACTATACTGGTTTACTTGTTCGTTTTCTATACAAACAACTCAGAAAACAATTAACACACAAACACGTTTCAATTGATTTATTTGTATGTATGTAAAGTGTCGTCCCGGATTAGCCTGTGCGGAAACAGCAAATCAAACACAAAAGGGCACACAGGACACAACTGTCGATGCCGAAGTTTCACATCTCCTTTTCCAAAGTCCCAGAGGTGTGTATGGCAAAACACGCATCGAATGCAATGAAACAAATTGTCGTAGATGAAGCCTTGGCTAGCCATGTCTTCCTTTGAGACGTTAGGTTCTGATGGCCAATCTTCAAACGTTTTGAGTCTCTGGTTTAAATCACGATACTGGAAATACAACTCTCTTGACGGGAAAGCCATGATTGCAAACAGTGTCTAACATTTGCACGATTAGCTGATATATATAAACAATTTTGTAATATCTACTTGCGAACAATACCACATGTTTGCAAAACAGTCTCTGGCAATTGTTTCAAACATTCAGCGTAGCAACTAAACAAAGCAGTCACAAGTGGGCATATTGACAAGCACTCTTGAGATGTTCTACCACAGAAATCACAACGTGTTTCATCTTGTTCATGATACAATGTGCTGTACTTTATGATCCGTTTTGCACATCGGCATTGTGAAATACGTTTTGCTACTTCGCGCCTTTCGCGCTTGCGAAGAATTAGTTTGTAGCGTTGATACTTTGTTTTGGTTTTGCTCACAAACATGACATCTACATACAAACCGAAATAATTGTCTTTCTGATCATATCTGGTTTCTTGGTCTAAATTTGGGTCAGCTCACCTCATTTTGCTGTAATGACTTACATCACTGTGTATCTAGCACAGTTACAGTTTGAGCACCTATACCGAATTGCTGCAAAACCATATGTCTCAAATGTTTGAACGTTTTCGGTATGATCATCAACGTTGTAGCATTGACATATTTTGTAGCATTTTTGGTCAGATTCTTCTTCCACAATACCATAGTTGTTTCTGCGATATTGGTTTTCATATTTGTTTTCCAAGTACCTTTCGAATGAGTCATCGTCAGAAAAGTAGATACGGTTGGTTTCTTCTTCATACTTTTCATCCAAAAAAAGTTCGTATGATTCCAGAAACATATTTTCTACGATATCGATGTCATTGTATTTGCAACCCAAACACGTGTTTCTATCATGATTGTTGGAATCATTTTCAATACTGCAATCACTATCATCGTTTGTTTCATGATAATTTGTGTGCTTTTGGTCTCTTTTGGCATTCCGTAGTTTTTTTCTACGTTTTGATAGTTGCCTTCTCTTACGTTTTTAAACAGCTTTTTGATGCTGCTTTGCAATTTGTATTTGATTCGATTTGCAACGCTTGTTTTTCATGATTTTCGGTTCGTTTGTTTTTTAACACACTACAATAATCACTACAATAATCGTCATAGTCATCTTCATAAATTTGGTCATGTTTTGTTTGAAACCATCTGCAGATAGCGCATCGATTATTGTCATGAATTTCGCTATTTTCACTGTCATATCCTTCTTCCATTCTGCCAAAACAAATCCCCATTGCGACTGAACGGTTTAACGCTGAATGAGACAGTATATATCCTGAAATGGCTGAAAACGTAATAATTTTCCCGATAGAAAATCGACACCCGGCAAATTAGCGGGGGGTCTTTTTCACAACACCGCCCCCCCCCCCCCCCCATTTTCTGCCCACTAAAATTTTGCTAGGCATATAATATAGCGCCGAACTCCTGGCAAAAACATGCACAATAAAAAAGTGGCTATTAACAAATGTTATTTATGCTTTAGTAAAATAGTTCTAGCCATAACAAATCAACTTCTCGTATCAGTTTTCACAAAAAAGCCAACATGATTTTGCGCATATTTCTATCGATACGCCATTTTATTTTAACCGGAAGTGACGTATATTATTCCCAACGCGTTAATTGCTTTATATATAGACTGTACAAATTACTTCAAAACTCGCGTTATTTCATTAAGTTACAATAACCTGAGACATAATTTATAGTAAGTAGGATGTGTCAGATAAATGTAGGTTGTAAAAGCATATTATAATGTAAGTATTTGGCAACATTTGATAAAAATAGACTACACATAGTCCTCACTTGCTTCGTCTTAGACATCTGCTATAGGGATAGTTTACTTAGTACCACTTTGTATTATCAACTTGTCAGTAATCTTAACTACCAGACAAATGATAAAAATATTTTATCTTTGAGATCAATGGAAATAGATCCTTAGTAGTCTGTGCTTCCTGCTGTCACCACGACCGAGATCATAAACTGTATGGCCCCGACAAACAACGATGACAATATCCTGTGTATTCCTACACAATAACGTGTCAAAAGTAATATGATGGTTGATAGGTTTACGAATCATAATTATACTGGACTTAGACGTAATCTGATTTGTTGCAGTAGCTCAGCCTTATGCATTGGCAATTTAAATTCAACTATCTTTATAATCAAACAGTAAAAATGCAGCGTTTTGTTGTATACGTAGTCAAAAGAAAAGAAAATTCAACAGCATTTGTCATGTCGTGTTTTAATGTTTTTCAAAGCCCTATTACTGATTTCAATACAAATGTTAATTCAGATTTGTGGCTCGTCCGTCTAATAAAATTGTACAAGATTGTAAAGGACGATGTTAATATAATAAGATACAGCCTGTTGCTGCAACATTGACTTTATTAAATATGAGAAAATAGTATATCCAAAAAATGTTTCACTATACCGATTATAGATATACTGAACATATATTGAAAGCAATATTATGATAATCTGCAGTATGCAAGTATTTTTTGAAAACTAGAGTAGCGCGTAAAAATAAAACAATACATAAATTGTCGGCATGTATGTGCATTAGCATATCACATGCACATGCTTTTTTAATGTGAAACATCATGAAATGGATATGTTTTTTTTTAATTAAAAAGCATGACAAAGTGAAAAAGACACATAAATACTTCACATTCATAAACTTTCACTGCACGAACATATTTCTTTTGTAGATGCTAATAATTATAGTTATTACACTTAGCAAACTGTGAAAGCGTTCTCGCACATTTGTAAGAGAGGTATCCCATTATCAACACAACATCCTGTTTGTCACATGACATAATAAGGGGTCGTATACAAACTGCCATTCATTCAAGGCATGATGACACATCGACTGTGAAAACTCTCATCTTGAATATAGTTGAAAGTGAAATATGCAACGGGTAAATAACAATCGGTTATAAAAAAATTAATGTGGAGCGTCGTGAGAAAACCGGAATTAATGCACGTGCGTAAAGTGTCGTCCCGGATTAGCCTGTGCAGTCTCAACGCGGCTCAAATATAAATGAGCAACATAAACAACAAAGAGGAATAACTACCAAACATACGATTGTGATCTGTCTGAAAAGTGATGGGAGTTTTCTATTTTAAATCGTACTTCTGTATTATTATACTTGTATGGAAATATAAAAGAATCAAAATAATTATGGATAAGCTAGATCGACGATCAACGAAAAGGTAAGTAATACAATTTTGCATAATCTACTTACAAATTATGCATTTGCTAATTGTCATTTACTCGTCCCGCAGGACGTTGTTTAAATACAATACAATTCATTTTTAATAGCTGTTGTGACATGTTAAAAGCAAGCACAACGACTTACAATACTTAAAAGCAAAATATTGTCATAAAGTAATTGTTAAAATGCCATTTTTTTAAAAGAAATTTAGTAAGTAATAATGGCGACCTATTTTATTAATGGAGCGTTGGGATTTAACTACGTCATCAAGAAAATGGCGGCGGAAATTACCGAGCGGCGTACGGAAATTGCCGATGAACAAAATCATCGTTTGTAAGCATCAAACTAATAATTTTCAAATTTTACATAAGCAACATTGTAATCTACTGACTTTTATCTAACAAATATCAAAAGTATGTCAGAACATGGCAGTTCACCTTTAATATATTGAATGCAATAGTATTGTAAGTGTTAAAATGTTCAACTCCAAAATACATTTCCTACATAATATTCTTAAAATGATCTTACGGTCCACAATTTTGATCTTTGTGCATGAAATACACAATGTCGATGCTGTCAGGCCCGATGCAGAAAATGGGTCCCCGCAATTCGGTTCGGTGGCGCTGCTACAGAAGTAGCAGTTTATTGCATCCGCATCCGCAAAACAGCGAAAGTATAATTCACGTCATGCTATTATTCCACAGATATTTGGAAATATTCCCATTTATAGTGATTATGAAAATAACCCAATTGAGGCGCGTCGTGGGAAAACCGGACTTAATGCATGTGCGTAAAGTGTCGTCCCGGACTAATCCAGGACGGCACTTACCGCTTTAATGGTATTTTCTGTTTCAAGGAAGTCTCTTCTAAACATAAATCCACCGCGCCTCCATTAAGCTATTAATTCTTAAAATCGCAAAATTAACTTAAAGAGCCTACGTTTACGAAAATATGGTCACCCATTGCAATGCAAATGGCATTAATAATAGTGTACGCGTAATAATATAATATAGAAGCGTATGATACAAAGATATCAAATCTTATAAATTAATGATAATAAAAGAATCAATCATATATTACATTATACATGATGTATTTAGTACAATGCTATTGGTTTAAATTAATAGAAATATATACAACCATCTACTTTATTTTGCAAGCCATGTACATACACCGGCATGTAAGTAATAAAACGTAAACGATATATTATAGCATAAAAAGTCTTTTCTCAGTCTGTTATAGGGGTGTATTAACAAACAAAACGTGGTCGGTTATCGTCAAAAAAGGTTTTTTATTCAATAGACACGCGCCAATAATAACCGACCTTTACCTATGCATGAATCGACCCTCCTTGTTACTATTGTCCATTTTTAAACTCTTGGAAGTTCGTTCGTTTGGTCGATATCAATAGCACACGATATTACGGTTAATCCACCCGATTCTGTTTTATTAGCTGCTACTAGTACAAAGTTATTAGACGTATTAGTCCGCTACTAGCACTAACAGAAGGAGCCTTTTCATCCTACGGTAAATTTCTGTTAGTGCTACTAACACTAACAAAAGATGGTGTCGCTAACTAAAGATGTTTGTTTTGGTCTACGGTCGTCTATACCGTCAATGATTATACGGAAACGTCCGATCGATGTCGAATAAAGAAGCTCTGCATTAAGAGGCAGATTAAAACTAGAAACGTTTTCACGCGATAAAACTTGTTAAGTTAAAATATCTCGCAGTTTATTACAGGTAAACGGCTGGTGCTTTTGTTAAAATGTGTCGATGTTTGTTAACAGTTATTTCTCAACATAATTCGTAGCCTTGGTCGTCGTTGAATTCATGTATACACATTTAATCAGATTTCGCGAGCCTCGCCAGAACTGGAAGAATTATTGTAAATTGTACAGTCTAGTATTTTTTTATAATGGCTAAATTATTGGTAGAGTATCAAAAACTCGTCCGAGCTATACTGACCAATGCGTCACAAGCAATGTGTGTAGCATGTTTTGCTGGCGAAATGTATATGAAATTTAATGAGAATAAATCTTATTCAAAACAGTTATCTCATTAGGACCCCGCTAATTTTTGTAGGGTGCCCTATAATAATAACACTTTCCTTCATAACTTCAAAAGCATTTAAGATAAATCTCATTATGGAGAGTGCAGTGCACAAAAATCATTACTCAACACTTAAAAATTCTTGAGTTATCGCCCATTGTTAATTTGTCGTACTCATTTGCCTGGAGCATAACTTTTACAACTATAAGAGGTATTAACTTGAAACTTCATAGGTGGATAGATCTCATTAAGGAAAATTGAGTACTCAAGACCCTTTACTCTGCACTTCATAATTTTGGAGTTATTGCCCTTTTTCATACTTTATTTTTGGAACGGAATATATAGAGAAAATTCCACGTAAAGACAACTCCTACAGTTTCCATAGGATTTTATTGAAACTTGATTGTATTGGTGAGGTAAATATGTAGTTTTGCAGAAAAGGATTAACATTTTCTTCTTTATTTGCAAGTTATGTTCCTTTTATTATTGCTCATGTATAGAATATATAGGGAACATTCCTTATGAACTCAACTCTTCTTACATTATTCAACGGATTTTCTTGAAAAGATTCTTCATTGTTGAGAGTAATGTGTTGTGAGTACATGTAAAGATGGGTTTTTAGCTCACCCGAGCACAAAGTGCTCGGTGAGCTATTGGTACAGGGGACCTCTTCGGCGTCGTCTATCTTCCGTCGTCCGTACGCTGTCAACAATTTGGACCTTTATCGCGATAAAGGCTACATTTTTTATTCAATCTTGACCTAACTTGTACAGTTTGTGTATGACCATAAAATCTCGGATGGGATTGTTATTGGGTCAGATCACACCAGAAAAACCAGAGTTGTTGCCCCTTTTTCATGCAAAAATGCCCTTTTCCAACGTATAGACTTTATTTTCCATCCAATCTTAACCAAACTTTCACAATTTGTGTATGACCGTCAGATCCCAGCAGACCCAAAAAGGGCCAGATTGTGTTTCAAACACCAGAGTTATTGCCATATTATTCAAAAATATACAAAAATGGACATTATTCAGGATAGAGACTTCATTTTTGATCCAATCTTCACCTATCTTGCACAGTTTGTCTATTACCATGAGATTACAGTTATAGTCGAATAAAAGAAAGCTCGGACCAGAAACACCAGAGGTATTGCCCTTTGTGAAAAAATATGCAGAAATGGACATTATTCAGGATAGAAACTTAATTTTTCATCCAATCTTCATCAATCTTGCACAGTTTGTCGATGCCCATACAATTAAAAGTGAAGTTGACTGTAAGCAAGATCGGACCAGAAACACCAGAGTTATTTCCCTTTGTGAATTTTTTTTTTAAAAATGGACATTATTATG
The DNA here is from genome assembly GCA_027627225.1 of Congeria kusceri. Lineage (NCBI taxonomy): Eukaryota > Metazoa > Mollusca > Bivalvia > Myida > Dreissenidae > Congeria > Congeria kusceri. Next base: position 2,440,635 of record CM051027.1, on the reverse strand, counting down.
TATAGAGACTTCATTTTTCATCCAATCTTCACCAATTGTGTACAGTTTGTCTATGAACGTAAGACTACAGAGGAAGTCAAATAAAAGTATGATCAGGCCTGAAACACCAGAGTTATTGCCCCTTTTGTTTGGAAAAAAAACATCAACAAGTTATCAATGATTGGCTTGCACACACGATTTTTGATTCAATGTTGATCAAACTTACACAGTTTGCACATGACCATAAAAATTGATTGATAAAATTTGATTTCCAAAAGTTGCAAGACTTGCATGCAGTTATTTGTACATGCAACATTGATGTCTTCAGAGCCTGCATTAATATCATTTATCATCATTAGACAGAAAATTATCAAAGAAAAAGCAAAACTTGACCTTATAGCACAGCCATTGCAATTATCGCATAACAATTAGTTCTCCAAAACTGTTTGCGAAAAAGACATATAAATCTACTATTTCTGCATTTTCCAGAATTGTCAATGACTTAATGAAAATGAGTCATGTAAGAATATCGAGAAAAATGATTTGAGAACCATTAGCAAAAAAAACGCACATCCACTACCCAACTCGTACTTTAGTTAACCCATTGCACTAACCGATGTTTTAAATCAAAATTGGTCCTATCTCCCTCTGCGTATTGTTCAGATACCTTATTTTTCAAACCAGTATGGTCTTCATGTGTACCAGTTCTCAGGTGAGCTCTTTGTGCCCTCTTGTTCAATTTTTCTCCTCCATAAGGAAGTTATGGCCCTTTCATTGTTTTTCTCTATGGAATACACATACATAGGGAAAACGCCTTGTGAACGCAACTCCTCCTCTGGATTTTCTCGAAACTTGTCTTTATTGTTATAGGTAGCATGTGACGTAAGTTATGCTTAAAGATGGGGTTTTCAATTATTTTTTTTATATACTGTACATAAATTTTCATTTCCTGGCTGCCACCTTCAAACATCATTCGGGGCCCATTGTCACTCCTGTGACAAATTTCGTAGTCTAGACAAAATAATGATTGGTTTTATGAACAAATATTTGATAGTTATTAAAAATGCATTTTAATTTCTAATATAACATATGGTTGCATGTAACCCATGCATTTATAGTGAGGCATTGGTCAATATATAATTATTTATATACGGGTAACTGCAGTTAAACAAATGGCTTCAGTGGATGTGATAATTTGTAAAAAATAATAGACTAGTACGTATTTGAAAAATAAGAACCTTAAAAAATAAAAATAATAACCCATGCAAATCTGTTTGGGCTCATGCATCTAGGACTTTTACAGGAAAAAATGTATCAGTTTGTTCAGTTGATTTTTTTCTGGATTTATTTCCAGCTTCACAAAGAGTCCAAGACTGCACAGAAGCGCCATCTTTTCAGACTTTCAGACAGCAAAGTATCTGTACACATATTGATTTTATTCAAAGGTAATTATTATGTAACAGTGTCATGGGATGAACAGTATTTTGAAAATAAGGGATACATGTAACCGAAACCACTACACATTTCATAATTGTTTTAAAAAATAAATATGTTTATTATTGTTTATACAACGATCTGTCATCAAGCCAGTTTAAAGAATTTCATTAAAGTTTTAATAATTTTAGAAATGTGAATGAACAAAAACATATAATATCATATAGGTATATATTTATGCCCTGGTTTCAGGAGTCTGGACTGTAGCATCCTGTTTTCCCTCTTGTTGGGCCTGGCAATATAATTTAGGGCTGCTGCGAGTAACTGAGCACTCGGATACTCACGATCGCGGGCTCGGAATTGAGTACTGATACTCATCATTTCCAAGATCGTTTCATTGTGATGTTATAATTTTATATTTACCTTATATAGATTTTCCATAAAATGAGTCATTTAGTATGCAAAATAAACCCTTTTAAGACTTTATATTGCATTTTAATGTGAATACACATCCTAATGTCATAGTTCATTTTAAACCTTCCAGTTTTTGCTATAATGTGACTAAAGGTGTGTAAACAGACTCTTTACAATTTGCTCTGTTATGTCAAAATGAATTTGTCGAATATGATAAATTTAAGTTATTAGTCTTCATGAGAGTGTTTTCCTGTATCACAACTTTTAACTGCTGATTCGTGGTTCTATCTGCGAATTGTAAGCCCCGACGTTGTTTATCATATCGTCGCTTACCCAACGATCCACAGCCCTAATGTAATTTTCCGACAAGGCTTTGATCCTTTCACCAATTATTAAGTGCTGGGGTGTTACTCCATATACACTGTATTCCCTTATATAAGTACTTTAACTGGTTTATTACTCCATGGCTATATGGATCAAGAATTTGATTGGCTGGGACATAATTATTGTTTCTTGCAGGAAAAATGAACACAGGGTAAACTGGGCAACCTGAGAATCCAGGGCAAACTGGTTTTGAGGTATACATAAGTTCACAACAATTTTATTGACATCTTTAGAGGGACTATGTCTACAAAAAGTTATCTCTGATAGCATTAATAATTATATTATAAAATGTTTGGAAAAAATGAACCGCCCATAGGTATCAAACACACGAGGCATGTGCCATAAGAATAACTGACAATTCCCCATTTAACTCTGTATTTAAAAAAAAAAACACTTGCAAACTATGTTTATACAAGAAAGGTGTCAAACAACTTAAATGAATTTGGTTTGGTTTTTAGGCTGGGGCGATAGTCGGAGTCTTAAGTGTAACCGCAAATTGAAATCACATGTAGCTTTTGACGTGGCAATTGCGCAGTGACCTCCCCAGCTTCTCAGCTTTCAATATCGTGGAAAAGGGGACATTACTGAATCAGAAAAGCGAAACAATTCCTTGCTATCAGTGGATTGGTCCACTAAATACTATCAATACATTAATTCAGAGATTGCTATGGCTAGATGACAAGAAATAGATCCTATTTAATCAATTGCGAACAATCAATATATCCTTTTATGCCAAATTTATAAGTAAATAATCTATAATGCCAGTTTGATATGTTACCTTGTGTGTGTTTACAAAGTTTATAATTTATAACTTTTCGTGACCTTTAACTTTATTTTGCAAGCCGCAGTCTTTCGGCGTTCAACGCTTTGATTTAGCATGCCATAACACTTTCCTATAAATTATATTATAATACCTTTATTATACTTTTGCGTCAAAGACATAGTCCTTTTTATAAATTCAGTGTTACATTAATCAAAATATGCTTACTGTGTTGCACATTATTAATCGACTAATACTCAACTTAAAGTTACACAACCAAAAGTTATCAAAGTGTCATGCACAAAATGCAATAGTTTGAAGCTTTAAACTGTTATTGCTTTCAATACAATATCGCCATCTTTTTCAAATATATATTGAAAATTGTCATTAATTCTTGTCAGATTTATGTGAGAAAATTCATTTTTTGGTGGTAGTCACTGGAAGATTGAGGGTGAAAAAAGGGGTACAATTCAAGGCCCATGATCATTGTCTGAGATGCCATTATTATTACTGTATGAATTAACTGAGACCAGTAATGTATGAATAACACTTTATGTGATGAACAAGCATATACTAAATTGTAAACATATATGTAAGTTGTTCATTGACTATTGTTGTATGCATAAAGACTAATAAAGAATTGTATTTTGTACATGTAATTTAAGAAGCCTGGACTTGCAGTTGGCAGCATTTGATGCAAAGGAACCAATCCTGCACTTTGAAACACTATGCAAACTTTGCACTGGAGCACGTGCTGTCACATTGATACCACCCACTTGTGTTGGAAATAGAATGCAGGACCATCAATAATGTGTATTTGGTAAAATCTTTTTATGTTAAATCTTTTTCACGAAGAATGGTGAAGGGGCATTAAGTGTTACACCTGTCCGTGCATGCGTCCGTCCGTCCTTTCAAAATTCCGTGTATGATCAATAACTTGGCAGAAATGTTCACAATCATGAGACGATGTGTCGCGCGCCAGATCTTGGTCCATACCTCCAAGGTCAAGGTTACATTTGGAGGTCAAAAGTCAATAATAGGCCATGTTCGGTCAATAACTCTGTCACTTCTGGATGGATTTTGAAATTACTTGGAAGAAATATTCACCATCATGAGACAATGTATCACGAGCAAGATCCAGGTCCATACCTCCAAGCTCAAGGTCACACTTAGAGGTCAAAAGTAAAAGATGGGGTCTGTTTTTTGTGTCGATCAATAATATTGCCATTTCTTGATGGATTTTGAAATTACTTGGTAGAAATGTTCACCATTATGAGACGCTGTTTCATGCGCAAGACCTAGGTCCGTACCTCCAAAGTCAGTGGCCAGAGGTCAAAATGGGGTCTGTTTTTGTGTCCGGTCAATAACTCTGTCATTTCCGGATGGATTGTGAAATTACTTCTCAGAAACGTTCTCTATCATGAGACGATGTGTCGCATGCAACATGCAGGTCTCGACATCCAATATCAAGGTCACACTTAGAGGTCAAAGTCAAAAATGGGTCTGTTTTTTGTGTCTGGTCAATTTTTTTACCATTTCTGTGTTGATTGTAAAATAACTTGGTAGTTAACCATCATAAGGCGATGTGTTGTGCGCAAGACCCAGGTCTGTACCTTCAAGTTCAAGGTCACAATTAGAGGTCAAAAATGGGATCTTTTTCGTGTCCGGTCAATAACTCTATCATTTTTTGATGGATTTTGAAATAACTTGGTAGAAATGTTCACCATCATGAGACAATGTTTCATGCGCAAGACCTAGGTCCATACCTCCCAGGTTAAGGTCACACTTGGAGGTCAAAGGTTAAAAACGGGGTCTGTTTTTCATGTCCAGTCAATAACTCTGTCATTTCAGGATGGATTGTGAAATTACTTTGCAGAAATGTTCATTATCATGAGACTATGTGTCGCATGCAACATGCAGTCCCTACATCCAAGGTCAAGGTCACAATTAGAGGTCAAAGGTCAAATATGGGGTCTGTTTTTCGTGTCTGGTCAATAACTCTGTCATTTCTGCATGTATTTTGAAATTACTTGGTAGATATGTTCACAATCATGAGACGGTTTGTCACGCACGAGACCATGACCCATTTCTGTGACCAGTTCCAATCAGTGGGGCTTTCGTGTCCTATGGACACATTTCTAGTTTTGGTTTAAGACTGTTGTTATAACTATATTCCTTTATTCTATAGTTTATATCATTTTATTTTGATAAAATAAACTTACAATGTAATCATACATGTACATTTTAATGCTAACCGATGAGAGGAGCATATAGTTACCGCTTTGTTTGACCGTCCGAATGCAAATACAACTGCCATTCAGTTTGTCAGGTGTCAAATGCTCTTCCCTAAACATTTTATCAATCATACTCAATGTGCTTATGTCTGCCTTTCCATCATTCTATCAGTCTTCATTTCTGCAGGAGATTTCAGGAACTAATAACTCGAATTCAATCAAATTTTATATTCCTACCAAGACTTGAAGAGGAAATGCACATATTTGTCAGGATTGTTATGAGCATTTTTCTGGGACTTATTGCCCTCTGATTATAAATTGAATTTTGGCTTGTCCACTTGGCCATGGATGGAATGAATTAAAAATGTTTGCGGCAATAAAATGGTATGAATCGCTCATGATTCAGGTCCCTAGGTCAAAGGTCAAGGTCACACCCAGAGGTCAAATTTCAAAATTGGCACTTAGCTTGTCCGTGCTTTAATTTGCTATGGATTTAAATACTGCTTGGCACAAATTATAACCTATTATATGAGACAACGTGAAGCGCACATAAACCAGTTCAAAGGTCAAGGTCACACTTACAGGTAAAAAGTTGAAATTGTTTTTTGCTGCTCTAGACTTTTGGCCATGCATTGATACGGGGATATCCAAATTACTTGGCACAAATGTTTGCCTAATTTCCACAGAAAGTCACATACATGAACCAGGACTGTAGGTCAAAGGACACCAACTGGTAACTTGATCATTGATGGATGACTTTCAAAATTACATTGCACAAATGCTTGCCTCGGCAAGACACCGTCGCAGGTATGAATCAGATCCATAGGTTAATGGTCAAAGCCACATTTAGCGGTCAAAGCGGCATTGGGGAGCATCCATCAGTTCTTTTGATATTCTGTTGATATTATAATTATTGTTCAATAAAGAAAACTGAGTAGACTAGAAATAAAATATATACAATACCTGATACAAACAATGATATGTTGTTTTCAGGATGACAATTCGCTGGTACAAGACTATGTGTCGGAGAATGGCATTAGGCTGGTTATCTACTGGAGGATTTGGAAATATGGTAATGATTTAGAAGAATACACATTTAAACAAATGAATATATAATAATAAATACCCAACACCAACTCCCCATCATATGTGGACAGAATTCACTGTGTTTGAAAAAAATGTTAATGAACAATGCATGTGAACACTGTAAGTAATGGTCTTAACTCATTACATACAAACATCTCTTAAATGTGTTTACAAAACAAGCCTAAATTAAAATCAGTCAGTTAATACTGACTTTTTGTAGCTTTCACACTCTATTAGCTTTATTTTTCTCGAGCCCGCTTGTGGTCAGTTCAACTTAGTTTTCACAATGGCGTTTTGGTGTATGTGCATGAGCGCATCTGTCCGTGCGCGCTTTCTTCTGATAATGTCCAGACTGATAGTTCATCATTCATCGGGATTTTAAAATATTAAAATATATTACCATACATGTTCACCACGGCATTACCTGTGTACCTAGCTCAAAGGTCAAGGCCACACTTAGAGGTCAAAATTCAAATATGGTCATAATACAGCTTGTGCGGACTGTTAATTCATCATCAATCAGCAAATTTTTAAATAACTTGCCACAACTGTGAACCATGTGGAGACGGCGTGTGGCATAGACCTGTGTCCCTAGATGAAAGGTCAAGGTCACACTTAGAGGTCAATGGTCAAATATGGGCATAATACAGTCTATCTGGACCAGAAGTATTTCATTTGTGAGTTGAGTTGACATAGTTTTGCACAAATGTTCACCATTTTCTTGACAATGGGCGTGACATGTTGCCAACAGGCATCTAGTTTTCTGACAGATTGAAACTTTATCAGTTTGATGATCTCAAATGAAATTTGAATATGGATCATGTGGGTTAGCCTAGAGCACTAGGTAAAATATAGATATATCATTTTTGTACACTTTACAAATTTAATTTTTCATTAGACCAATTTAAAACTTGGTCAGATTTTTGTCCTCTATGAATCTAGGTTCAAATAAAATACAGGTCATCTGTGTTCAAGGCAGATCAATGAAATCTTAACCAAGTTCCAATATGGTTTGCTTGGCTTGCAAAACTGGATAACTATGTCAAATATTGTTAACAGTTGGATCCATACATTTTATAAGATCTGGTACAGATCTTGGTTAAGTTTGAATATGATCCATGCGGTTTGAAAAACTACTATGAAAATCGTCATTTTTCTTCTAATATAGTTTGTCAAATTGATTACCTTGATGGAACATGGGTCAGAATCGAATATATATGTCAAGTAGGATTAAAAAAGTAGTGTTCAAAAGGTCAATAGCATTCTAATGGATAATGTAGGCAAATGCAGACATAATAACGATGATTGCAGGTGTTCGTATTTGTTCTTTCTGTATTTGCTTAACATTTACTTGCGATTGTTTCATGTTGTTTTAGCTGAGAATGTTACAGCTATATCAACAGGACATGGCATTGTTCAGTCGACAGGATACTTTGTCTTTTCAATGATGAAAATCCCTTAATGGTGGGTTGTACTTGATAGTCGTGGGGTTATATATAAGCAACACTTTTTCACAACTGTATCTGAATACATCACAATGATGGCTATACAATTTCACAAAACAGCTTGAGATAAAACTAAAATGTGATTTTAAGGTCGACGTTTCGAAGAAAAAATAGTCTAGCTATTGTCAGCGCTCTGTCGTCTGCATCAGCATCAACATTAGTGTCTCTTTTCTGTTTTAAGTCCATTTCTCAAAAACTATCAAAGGTATTCATTTGAAACTTTCATTATTGGTTCACTATTAAAAGGGTTGTCCATTACAACAAGGCAGGTAACCCTGTGATTTGAATTTCCATAGTTATCAGTTCTTGTTTGGACTTACAACTTAGCATATTTTGACAATTTTTTGGTAATTATAAAATTTGCAATAACTATTAAAGACATTAAATTTGACATTATGAACAAATATAGGAGTTACAAACCTGGTAGAGTTGAAGTTAACACGAACATAGTGTCTTTTCATTTGATACACTAGCTTCACACAGTATTTTACAAGTTTTCAATATAGCCCTAGTACATGTTTCTTGAAACAACCCAGTCTACTGGTGGCTATGTTATGGGATCAAAGTGATTTAAATGGATTTGGTATAGGTTCATACAAGGGACATTTCTGTGGAAATCTGACCAGTGGTTCCTTACAAGCTCAGCTTTAATTTATCATGAAAACTAGAGTTTTCCTTATATTACACGGAACTGTAAGTCTGGTAACACACCAATCAAGGAACAATCATATAAAGTTTAGTAAATTTTTCCCACGTAAAATCATATGATCTGTAAAACTTGGACATGAAGTAAACATACTATGGAAATATTGCAATTATTTAATCAGCAAGTTTACTTCGTTGACCTAGGATTTTAGTAGTTACTCTACACAAAAAGTTGTTAATATTAAGACCAACCAACACTGAACAACTTTGTACCATACAAAAGACGTACATGTATTCAATTCTTAAGGCAATGGGTTTGTACTGAAAAACAATGTTCGTGCCAATTAGCAAGATGCCCAGGGGCAACACAAATAACATTGTTATATTATTTAAGATAAAGCTGGCATTTTGTTCGCAACTCACAGCCATATCCATGATAAACATTTGTGACCAATATTCCTAAATCTTTCTGGAAGCAGTTTTTCTCCCCAAGAAGAAGAAAACGTGAAACTGGCTTAATCCTTCCTGTCAAAATTTCTGAAGGCGCAGCAGAATAAGCATGGACACTATGTTCTATGAAATGTTAACATAAAGTTTAAAGAGTTCTGTATTTTATGCCTGGTCAAGGTTTTTTACATCTTTTTGTCAGTTTTCACAAGTTTCTGTCACTTAGACATTGGCATTGACCCTATTGACCCAATAGTCAAATCGGATCATCTGCTAGTAATGACCAATCAATGACCAAATTACTTAGGCCCAAGTGCTTGGCCAAGCTATTACAATTACGAAATGTCTTTGTATTATCTTTGGGTCAGTTTGACACTGACCTTTGACCTTGGAAGCCCAAAATCAATAGAGATCCTCTACATGTCATGACCAACCTACCGACCAAGTTTGAAGAACCTAGGCCAAGGGTTCTGTAGTTATTGCCCTTTCAATATTGTTTTTTATAATCTTTAGTCGGTTTGACCTTGACTTTTGATCCAAAAACCCAATTATCCATAGAGATCCTCTACTGGTCATGACCAACCGACCTATCAAGTTTTAAGAATCCAACTCCAGGGGTTAAAAAGTTATTGCCCGGACAAGGTTTTACAATTATTGGGTGTTTTCTTTTATCATATTTTGGTCCGTTTGACCATGATCTTTGACCTAAGGCCCCCAAAATCAATAGGAACCCTTTACTAGTCATGGCCAACCTACCTACCAAGTTGAGTGTGTGATTGTAATTGAAACATTGGTAAATGTACTATAAAAATAATTCAAACATAATAGTAACACAATAAAAGATTATACATTTTTGAATTGATATCTAATGATCTGCGTATTTTAAGAATAACTCATAACATTTTTTAAAAAAAGGTCATTGTCAGACGGAATCGAACTCGGTTCGATGGCGTGAAGCGCTAGCACTTATACCACACGACCATTAAATATCACTCTCGCTTTCCCGTATTTAAATCTATATCAACATCACAGAAACTCGTCCTAAACAACGCAAACAACCGAACACACTTACGGTTGTCACGAAGATTAACGAGTGTCAGGTTAATAATTTCCCACTACTTAACATACATTCAGAAACGATGATAAACATGGTTGTTTTGGCTCGAGGTTTTGAGGGTCAACTGCACATATGGATTTCTGTAAATCAACTAATTGTTATTCTTTTAATAAGACAAAATTAGACAAATTCACAATTCACAGAATTTGTATTAATACATGTGACATGTCACTGCTATGTCAATTGAAGATACTGTCCTGTTTCTAACTGCAACTATTGATAAGTTGCAGGTACCCCCAATGTATCAAATTGATGCAGGTTACCATTCATACATATTCATGTTATATGTACATTGAAAATATTTTTAAAAAAACAGCCTTTAAAATATATTTTGTAACACCAAATTTATATTAAGTTGGTTATACTTGCATACATATATAAAATCAATTATATATAACAGGTAAAAACGAGAAAACAAACTTTGTAAAAAAATATTGTTTGAGAGTGAGACAAATGTGCAGCCGAAGGTTAATATCAGTAATGCTGTTAGCCAGTAACACCCCTGTGCTGGAATATGTTCAGACTGAAGTTGCCAGATCAAACAATTGTTCATGCATCAAACATTAAATGTATCTACCAGTATTATGCCAATTGACCTGGAAGCAACAAATTATAGCAATTTTAAAGATATCATGATTGAACCTCCTTGGGTATTAACAAGTGTTTTATGTTAAATCACCCAGTCACATAGTTTTCACCCCACATGACTTAATAAGAACTGTTTGTAAAACAGGTATGCACCCCCCCCCCTTATGTCCAAACAATGTCTCAGTCTGTACAAGATTGTAAAAATGACAAGTATAATGAAACAAGTTTTATTCAACTATTTGTATGTTTGACCTGAACCTTCGACCCTATGACTCAATAATCAACAGAGATACTTGTAGTCATAACCAGCCTACCTATGATATTTTAGAACCTAGGTATAAGGGTTCTGTCGATATTGCCCACAGAAAGTTTTGGATCTATTGGTCAGTTTTTAATCTTTTGGTCACTTTAGCCTTTATCTTTGACCCAATGGTCAAATGGGATCCTTTGCTAGTAATGACCAAGCTATCTACCAAGTTTAATAAACTTAGGCCTAAATTTTGCACAGTTATTGCCCGGACAACCTTTAATAAATATTGGGTGTTTTTTTTAATTATCTTTTGGCTGGTTTGACTTTTGACCCAAGGACCCCAACATCAATAGGGATCATCAACATGTCATGAACACCCACCTACTAAGTTTGAAGAACCTAAGCCAAATGGTTTTATAGTTACTGCCTGGACAAGGTTTGACAAGAATTCAATATTATGAGTTTGTTTCTCTTTTGTCAGTTTGACCATTACCTTTGACCAAAGTAACCAATAATCAATGGGGATCTTCTACTACTAATGAAAATCATACCTATCAAGTTTTAATAATCTAGGCCTAAGGGTTGCAAAGTAATTGCCCATACAAGATTTTACTATTATTGGGTGTTTTATAATCATCTTTTGGTCAATTTGATCTTGACTTTTGACCCAAAATAAATAGTGATCCTCTACTAATTTTGACCAACCAACCTACTAAGTTTAAAGAGCCTAGACCCATGGGTGGCTTGGTTATGGCCTTAAAGCATTTACATAAAAGTTTTTTTTTTTATCTTTAGTTCAGTTTGGCCTTGACCTTAAACCCACTGGCCCCAATATCAATAGGGATTGTCTACTAGTCATAACTAACCTACCTACCAAATTTGAAGAACCTATGCCTACGGGGTTTGAAGTTATTGCCCGGACAAAGTTTAGACTACCGACATACTGATGGAAAAAAATTGACCAACATTTGCAAAGCAACATAGTCCGGCATCTTCCAAGAGGGGCATAATCAAGAAAATAATTCAACACAATGTATATATTTATGAAATGCAATACTGGTCAACAGGGGCAATTGGTATTAACAGGTAAATTCACTCTACCAGAAAATAATACATGATTTCTTCTTTCTTTCCTATTTTACATAATATAAATTTAGATTAAATATTTAACAATGGTTTAACTATAACATTTAACTGTTATAATTAAATTATATTATCAATGTAGTTCCTTCAAAATAATTTGGGTACTGACATACTTTGCCTGTGACTGACAGAAGTGTCAAAACATGACATCTCTAATAAACACATAGTGATTAACCATTTACCAATGATTGGTAGACATTGATTATCAATGATTAAATTCACCTCAAGACACACAGAGTGGTCCACATAGTGGCAATTTGTTATAAATATTCAGTTTGTCCCCAAAACCGGTATTTGGGAGTATGATAACCCCAGTTGTATCAATAAAACCCTCAGTTTTTATGAAATCACCCATTTTAAATCAGATGTTACTTATAATTTCCATACGGAAGCGAAGCACCCACATTTATAAAAAGTAGTGGAAACACTTTATATTGCAGTGCCTGACATACTTGTTTGGTTAGAAGACATGTGAAGACAGCTCTGAACTGCACAATAAAAAGTTGGTGAACCAACTTCCATCATCCTGAAACAATAACATTCATGGTTAATTAAATAGCAGAAATAAATTATTTACTGGTTTTTATTAGTTACCACCTCAGTTTATTGCTTTATTAAATCATAGTTATAATTTATTTCAACTCAAAATTGACTGAACATTTGTTTTGGATACTTGAACATAATATACCTGTAAGCATAACCAAAAGTGAAGTTAGTTTATTTTATATTAATTAACACTATAGTTGTTCACCATCTCCTCGTGTAGGTTATAATAAATGAAGACATCTAAGCTGCTACTGATCTAGCAGAAATTACATTAATTATTGGCAAAATAAATAATGGGAAATATTTGCACAACTCATAAAAACAATTCATCTGCAAATGCAAACAGATCGTTTTGGTATTTATATTAAGTATAAAAAAAAGCTTGAAAATAGGATCACAAAAATTTGATATACATATAACAAGAGATTTCAGAGGACAGTGTGCTCATCTATTCGAAGTATTTCAGTTGGTACATATTTTAGAAAGTGGAAGAGGCATAAATTTTTTGAAATACAAAACTGAGTTATGGCAATTATTTCATCAAATTATTCCAACTTTCAAGTGAAAACCTTATGTAGTTGATAACTTGTGTAGATTTGAAGTAAAATGAGTTTTAAATATAAACTTTAACCAGAAAATCTATGTGAAAAGGGGCCTAACTCTGTCAGATGCAAAAAAGAGTTATAGGGAGGTTGCCCCATATATGAGTGTTGATGACAAAGGTATGTCCTTATTTTCAAGTGAATAACTTACGTAGTTCTGAAGTTACAAAAGTTTTGAATGTAAACTTTAACCAGAAAATCTATGTAAAAAAGGGGCATAACTCTATCAAAATACAAAACAGAGCTATGCCGTCGGAGTTGATGACAACGGTATATTCCAAGTTTCAATTGAATAACGTTTGTAGTTCTGCAGTTACAAATCTTTTGAATATAAACTTTAACCAGGAAATCTATGTGAAAAAGGGTCATTACTCTGTCAAAATACAAAACAGAATTATACGGAATGTTGCCCCTGATATTGGAGTTGATGACAAAGCTATATTCTAAGTATCAAGTGAATAACGTATGCAGTTATGCCGTTACAAAACTTTTGAATATAAACTTTAACCAGAAAATCCATGTGAAAATGGAGCATAACTCTGTTACAACACAAAACAGAGTTATAGGGAATGTTGCTCCTGATACTGGAGTTGATGACAAAGGTATATTCCAAGTTTCAAGTCAATAACTTATGTAGTTTTGAAGTTACAAGACGTTTGAATAAAAACTTCAAATTCAGACGCGGACGCCAGGGCGAGTAGGAAAGCTCACCTATTATTCAAATAGTCTAGCTAAAAATACATCACAAACACGGCCGATATTAAAATTTGCACTTGAATTGACAATATCAAATCCATATCGAGAGTGAAATGCATGTGACAGGGTGTTGCGCAGTGTCCTTTGTGATCCCCCTTGCTCTGGGTTGCTTAATACTGAATTGTTTAATTATATACTATTATTTGACATTATGCTGAAGCAAAAAATGTTCCAAACTCTGGAACTGTCCATTTATTAGGTAATATCAGATAATTGTTAAAAAGCCTGAGAAGTGCCCTGTACCTTTTATGATCCTAGATCTGTCCATAGAAACAGTAAGTTAGTATATGATACTTGTATAGTTACTAGTATATTATACTGGAATGCTGGCATTTTGCTTCCAGAAAGCACCCTACACCACCAGTGAACATCATGTTCTTCCATCTACAACATTATTATTAAAACAAGCAACATTAACAATGTTTTATTAATGACAAAGATATATAAATAACTAGTTTGCAATACTTGAATAACACAGTAAGGTTTACAGGATATTTTGCTGTAAGATAGAGAGCAAAACTTTTGAACATTTATGTTTTTGTTTCTTTTTGGCAAATGTGTTTTTTTATTTCCTTCTTTTCCATCATTCTTGAGCATTCTTGCCCTTTTAGACATACAAGTCATTATTTTAACTTGCCCGCCGGATAGATTTTTACTATTCCCGGGCCTTGTGTAATTTAAGTGGGTTATATTAAAGACTGTGAACAACAGTATTAGAATAAAACATAACAAGAGTTGCCTTAGGACAGTGCACTCGACTATTAAAGCGCTTTATCAGAGTTATGGGCCTTTATCACTACAAACAGAAAAATATTGAACGGAAACCGTTTTTCTATTTTTAGTAACAGTGACCTTAACCCCACCCACCCCATTTGCCATCCCAAGCGAGGTCTCGAAATAAGGTATTTATGTATTAACTATTAAAATATCTCAATGCGTTCTCAAGTTATTGAGCGTAAACCGTTTTTCTATTTTTAGTAACAGTGACCTCGACCCCACCCACCTCATAAGCAATCCAAAGCGAGGTCTCGATATAAAGTATATATGTATTAAGTTTTATTAAAATATCTCAATGCATACATGTCCTCAAGTTATTGAGCGGTAGGGTCGTAACGATATCACTGGCCCATATCGCGATATATAGAGGATATTTGTTTGTTTTCGGTGTGATAACGCGTGATATCATCACCGGAAAGGGAGACAATTAATATTTTTAAGAGTGCTAAATTTTTACCATATGATTTTTCAATCAAGAAATGCATTGTTTTAAGATTTCAACCCAGCAATTCCAATATAATTCAATTGTATCAATATTTAATGTTTGTTATATGCACCTGCTTAACAGAAAAATCGTTCCAAACACAAGCTTATATTTTGACTTTCAACAAGGTAAAAATAACAAAAGTATTTTTTACAGACATTGCTCCAGCATTGATTGACCTCTCCAAAATATCAAATATAGGCCTAATCATTCAATATGCAATAGCAAATGTTCACAACTTATATTTTTTCAAATCAACAATTATGTTTCAAAAACAGCATATTGGAGCCGGTATATATGGAACATACAAATCACTGAAACCGTGACGGTAGTAAGACTTTATTTTAAGAGAAGATTTCAAATAAGCCAAATAAAAATATAGTAAAACAATTGTTTTAATAAAAAGACATGGCATACACATACAAAGTAAATATCGTTAAATACTGGTTTCAAATTTTAATATCGCGATATATTATCCGGTGATCCAATACCACGATATACCGGTATATCGTTACACCACTATTGAGCGGAAACCGTTTTTCTATTTTTAGTAACAGTGACCTAAACCTTGACCCCACCTACCCCTTATGCAATCACAAGTGAGGCCTTGGTATAAGGTATCTATGTATGATGTTTCATTACAATAGCTCTATCTGTTCTCGAGTTATAGAGATATGGAGTTGTTGCACGCAAACTTTAACCAGAGTTACTAAGGACAATAAGGGGCATTATTCTGCTAAATTGCAGGTCAGAGTTATGGGCCTTGGTCAGTGACCTTATATACTGACCCTGAAGACATGCTTGAAGTTGCAATTGAATATCTGTAGTAGTTATATATACGGAGTTGTTGCATGCAAACTTTAACCTGAATTTTTAAGTTCAAAAAGGGGCATAATTCTGTTAAAATGCTGGTCACAGTTATGGGTCTTGTCCAGTGACCTTATATAATGAGCCTGAAGGCATATGTGAAGTTTCAATATAATATCTGTAGTAGATATAGAGATATGGAGTTGTTGCACGCAAACTTTAACCTGACTTTCTAAGTACAAAAAGGGGCAGAATTCTGCTAAATTGCAGTAAGAGTTATGGGCCTTGGTCAGCGACCTCACATAATGACCCCGAACACATGTGTGAAGTTTCAATTGAATATCTGTAATAGTTACAGAGATATGTACTTGACGCACGCCAACCTAACCTGAAATTTAATCTTGCACGCAAACCTTAACCTTACATTTTTAAGTACAAAAAGGGGCATAATTCTGCTAAAATGCTGGTCAGTTATGGGTCTTGGCTAGTGACCTTATATAATGACCCTGAAGGCATGTGTGAAGTTTCAATTGATTATCTGTAATAGATATAGAGATATGGAGTTGTTGCAAACAAACTTTAACCTGCTTTTTGTAAGTACAAAATGGGGCATAATTCTGATAAATTGCAGGTCAAAGTTATGGGCTTTGGTCAGGGACCTCACATAATGACCCCAAACAACTGTGTGAAGTTTCAGTTGAATATCTGTAGCAGTTACAGAGATATGGACATGTTGCACGCAAACTTTAACCAGAGCATTACGCCGACACCGACGAATGGGTGAGTAGTATAGTTTGAACTATTCGGTGAATAGTCTAGCTAATAAACTAAAACTACTTATTTTTGTATTTTGTTTTCTGTAATGTTATTTATAAAATCATTAGTGAGTGCCATTTCAAATGCATTTTATTTATCATATAATACTTTTAATTATGTAAGATGCAAAAAAATACTTTATAGTGGTACAAAAAAGGAAGTAAGACAAGGGATATTTAAACTAATTTATAACATAAAATTTTACATTTTAGAAATTAATGCATAAATCATATTATATGATTATAACTGAGTATATATTAAATTCAGGGTTTGAGAAATCAATTGTCTGTATTGCCCACATTGTCACAGAGCATAAACAGACAACTAAATTTGGTTACAGACAATGAAAAGGGACAATTTGTGGAAAAAGGACAATTAAGGAAAGAATGCAAGAATTCTTCAACTAAAATTTAATCTAATACACTGTCTGTAGTGTAAGTAAGACGTGTTAATCCGTCATTTTTAATGGTTTTAACAATAGTACAATCCCTTGTATCCATTGTTATAAGTTATAATAGCGCCCAGGTATGTTGCCTGTTGGTACGAAATGTCTTGGTGCGAAATGTCTTAGGGCGAAAAAGGATCATACAGGATCGAAAACGAGTCCATCAAGCATCTATCATAAATGAAGTAACTATTCCTTACTGATTTAACATTCGTTGTTTTTCTTGGAGCATTGTTTCTATCAGTAGCTGGGTATTAAGCATTTTAAGATTTTCAACATTCAGTGAACAATCTATATCTAGGTCAACTTAAGTTATGGGTAAAAATCATCGAAATATTAAACTACTAATTAGATGGCCTACGAAACATTTGCTTATGTCTGTATAGGTATAAACAGTATACATTGCGCTGATCACAAATAAAAAGTATAACCGATTTTTTTTTTTATATTTCGAGCCAGATGACTCACTCACTACGATATTCAAAGATGGCGTCATGTTGAACGTCTAATATCCGGGTCTGTTGGTAGATTTTTCATTGGCTGAACTATCTTGGTATTTTCCATTCAGTGGAGTAGCTAATAGAAATCTTTTGTTAGCGACACCATCTTTTTTAGTGTTAGTAGCACTAACAGAAATTTACCGTAGGATGAAATGGCTCCTTTTGTTAGCGCTAGTAGCGGACTAATATATCTAATAACTTTGTACTAGTAGCAGCTAACAAAACAAGATCGGGTGGTTAATCATACCACTATGCTGAAATCGGCGTGATACAAAGGTGCCTGATTTATTTTGTTATATCACGTCAGGCGTTTATATCAGTCAATGTTTGGAGGTACGTCATATTACTCGGAATGAACTCTAATGTCAACAATAAAAATAAATCATTTTCAACAAAACAAACAATTTGATTCTAAGAACGTACTTAGTTAATTTTTTTAATTGTCATCAATCTCAGAAACGTTTTTTTTAATATTCACATAAACCCGCACTTTGGTAGTGGTATGACGTCATCAATGAAACAATACATCATCCATACACAATTATTTGAATACATTTCAAATAAATGCAGTAAATGTCACTACACAGGATCAGTTTATGTCGAGCATCAAACATTTTTTACAAAAAAAAATGAACGCGTTATAGTCAATATTGACACGATCTTGAAAATGTCAATTTCAATACACAACTCCAAAATGGCGTCTCCAAACAATTCGTCGATGCGTGTTCAACGACGAAATTGGTCGTTGCAATCCATTTCAGTTAGCGTTTCCAATCGTATATTATATTATATGAATAGACTGTGTGTAATATATGTATTCGTAGTGAAAACAGCTCATTTATCATTACTTACGAAATGTTATTAATCAGGTATCGCCTTTTCAAAATCCATAACTACATGTACGTGAACGTGAAAAAGCCGGATCAGCAAAATCAGCACTGCTCTTAGTATTTAAATATATAAAAACTCTTTTGATGTAAATTTAAGAAAACCATGGTATGACAGTTAGAAAAACAGATTACTGCCTGGTCTTGTGTAAAATATCAGGTTTGGCACGAATAAAATACATTATTCTAAGCTTTACACAAGACGAGGCAGTAACCTGCTATTCTCGTTATATATTTCATGTACTGTATGCACGCTGAAAAAAAGTAAAATTAAATTTAAAATTCGATTCGAGGAAAACCACTTAAACAAAATGGCGACCTACTAGTTCGATTCCAAGTCCGCTGAACGCGGCCCTGGTAATGTAATATTAAAAATTCATTCATCGGTCGGTCAGTCGGTCGGTCGGTCGGTCCGTCCGTCCGTCGGTCCGTCCGTCCGTCGGTCGGTCCGTCCGTCCGTTCGTCAGTTTGCTTCTTTGTTCGTTCTAACTTTCATAAGATAAAATACAGGCCCCATGTTCACAAAGGATTAAATCTAGGATCAAAATCAATCTTAGCTGGTCTTGATCTTCAAGCTCAAATGAGCGGAATCTCAAACATATTTTATTTTCGAAATACCCTTTTTTCTTGATAGAATAACACAAAGTTTTGTGCAGTTTCGATTCAAATATTTATTTCAGATAGAAAATCTACGCTGTGATGAGTTTAGTATTATGTAAAATATGTATTTGTTGAATTATCAAACTTGATCGAGATATTTAGTGAACACAATTTGTTTGTGTCTGATTCTGAAATATCTGGCTCACGTTCATCTTGAACCTGAAAATCAGGCTCAACTTCTTTTTTGAACACGGGGCATGAGGTCAAGCGTGGATGAAAATCTTCATTCTTAAACTAGTATGCAGATTTCAATGTGGTTTGGCACAATTGCTCTTTGGATGGCCATTAATGTAAGTGTTGTCAGTGAGCGATATAGTTGTTGATGTTAATTATGATGTTAGAGGGAGGATACTGCAGCTGCTACTACTACTGTTGGATTTTCTACTAGATTTAATAATTATTTCTGTTTCAACTATAATAAGGCTGATGTTTTTTTAAAACAAAACAAAAACTGTGCCCGCGTATATAAAAGATCATGGCGACAAAGGACAATGTGAAACTCATTAACTGTATCCAAATATTATCAGGGCAATTAGTTAACAAGGATTTTGATTGGTGCTTCAAATATGATAGGTAGGTTAGTCATCACCAGTCGAGGACCCCTGTTGAAAATTGTATCACTATAGCTAGATCTCTGTGATATATACAGACTATTAAGTGGTGGTGGTGGTGGTGGTAATAGTAGTAGTAGTAGAAGTATTAGTAGTAGTTGTTGTTGTCGGAGTTGTTGTTGGTAGTGGTGGTGTTATTGTTGTACGTTGTGTTGTTGTTGTAGTATAGTTGTTAACGTTGTGGAAGTAGTTACATTATGATATTTTATTAAAATTTCATTAATTACTCTTGAACTGATTTTAAATTTGTGGCAAAGTGTAGGAAGGGTGGAAGGAGAAAAACAATCCCATCTTACAATACTACACGGGTATAGTTGAACACATTTTTGTAGAAACAAATTAGACTGAAAGAAGCACATAAAAAGAAATTTTGATGACAGCTTCAATTGTATAATTAAAATATCGCTGTATATTCTTTTCGTCCTAACTTTTCATGTCGCTTGTTATATTTGAGTGCATTTCTCACGTAAAACATACCTGTGTCACAATTCATCTAATGATATTTCAGGCTTTTAATATGGAAATGGATTGTTTTCAGGATTTGTACAATCATTGAACGATTGATCCGTTAAATTAGTTATAACAAATGGACTAACTGTTGGCCTAACCACAGGAATAAATATCTGTTTCAAATGCGCAATGACTGGTCCATACACAAATTGGAAATAAGTGGCCTTGAACCTTAACGTATACACCCTCAGCCCCCAAGTATACAATTTTTAAACAGTTTTGCCCTACCAATTGCAGACACTGATCAATAGTCTTTGTTTCAGAGTCAGTGTTTTCATAACTGTGACCGTCTTTATTTGCGCATTGATAAAGAACGATGGTATCATGAATGCACCCCCAAACGATCAATATTTTAAAGAATGATCGCTTAAAATCTTTTTTTTTTCTTATAAAAGAACCAACGTATTTATAGAGTGGACAATTGTAAAGAATACCCGTTCAGTCGATACAGTTTTTTTTCATTGCAATCCATAACAGAAGCAAATAGGCCACCAATAGATATTGACTGTCGGTAAACAAATATTGTTTTCAATAAATGAAAAGACGATCTGAATTAAATATATTAATATTGAAAGTCAGTATATAGCTATTTCAAATCCCACTTTGCTGCGTAAAAATACAAGCCTATTGAACTTTATGTATGTAAATCTTCAGAAAATGGAGGTAATAAAGGTATATATATATATAATACGGTCTTTCTTTAAAGTAACTTTGTGAAATCATTCCAATCTGTTAAGCCACTGTGCACACTTTAAATCTTCAATAGTTAATTAACGGTGGGACAAAAGACTCGCATTCAAGTAGATCCAGTTAATTTTTTTCTAAATGTGTCCGCCAATAAAGTGATATGGTTGTTGGTGTTCTTTTATATGCAGTGTAAGATCGCTTTTAATTTAATGAGTGGTCATTAAACATACTATCACGAGAAGCACAGAAAACCCGGTAGAAAGCGGATATTTTTCATTATCCTTGACAGCGCTATCGCCAATTAATTGGTAATTTTAGTACTTCGTACTAGGCCCACAAAATCACGAAAGACTTGCGCATGTATGTAGTTGTTGTCGTTCGATCCTTTTTCCCTCCCTCTCCCAATCTCCACTCCTAGCAAACTACCATTCGCCCTCTGGACCTCAGTAAAGCCGCTCCATTTATTTCAAACTATTGAAAACACGCATTTCATTCAAGGGCTGTTTATTTCGCCAATGCACACCTACTAATCTATGAGATACTTAAAAGAATCATTCTAAAGTGTGTGTGTGTGTGTAATGACTATTGACGGGTTATGTGGTCCAAATGTCGTTTTATAGGCAAAATCTTCATTATTGCAAGCCATACAATATTTACTGAATTTATTTGCAATAATAACTTACGTGTTGTTTAATTTTTGCACGTCAAAATCAAGTTAATACTACTGCGTGAGTTTCGAAGAGATACAGATCTACCGCCTCATGATTTGCAATACGATACCTATTATACCAGCCCAAACAAATATACATCGACATTTGTAAAGGCATTGTCTATTTACTGTACACCTAAAATAATAAACAACATAGTGTTTCATGTTTAACAGATAACATAAAAATCAACGTCATATTTAAAGAGATAGCATATGTAGTAATATTTACCACAGCCACTTTTTTCTTGTGCCTGTTTTGGGGAGGGATGCGGCGCTATATTATATGCTTGGAAAATTTTCAGAGGGTTGAAAAAGGGGGGGGGTGTTTTGAAAAAGACCCCCCCCCCGCTTATTTTGCCGGGTGTCGATTTTCTATCGGGAAAATTTTTATTTTTTAGCCATTTCAGTCTATTAAATACTGTCTCGTTCAGTCGCAATGGAGATTTGTTTTGGCAGAATGGAAGAAGGATATATACTGTATTATAATAGCGAAATTCGTGACAGCAGATGGTTTCAAACAAATCATGACCACATCGATGACTATGACGATTATTGTAGTGATTATTGTAGCGAGTTCGAAACTAACGAACCGAAAATCATTAAAAACAAGCGTTACAAATCGAATCAAAAACAAACTGCAAGGCAGCATCAAAAAGCTGTTCAAAAACGTAAGAGAATGCAACTATCGAAACGTAGAACAAAACTACGGAATGCCAAAAGAGACCAAAAGCACACACATTATCATGACCCAAACGATGATTCTAACAATCATGATTGCAACACGTATTTGGTGACTACGACGTCCTATGAAAGTCGCGGAGACGCGGCTGAACCACACTGGCTACACAAATACAATGACATCGATGATGCCGTAGAAAATATGTTTCTAGAATCATATGAACGTTTTTCGGATGAAAAGTATGAAGAAGAAACGAATCGTATCTACTTTTCCGACGATGAGTCATTCGAAAGGTACTGGGAAAACAAATATGAAAACCAATATCTCAGAAACATAGAAGAATCTGACCGAAATGAAACACGTCGTGATTTCTATATATATTACAATCGCTCTGATATGAATGGCTGCTGAATGCGTTACCGAGTCTTAGAACATTCGTTCACAAACATGACTTTTCAGTGCAGAGCGTTGTATTTCCAGTATCGTGATTTGAACCAGAGACTCAAAACGTTTGAAGATTGGCCATCAGAACCTAACGTTTCGAAGGAAGACCTGGCTAGCCAAGGGTTCATCTACGACAATTGTTTCAACTGCGTTCGATGCGTGTTTTGCCATACGCATATTTGGGACATTGGAAAAGGAGATGTGAAACTTCGGCATCGACAGCTGTGTCCTGTTTGCCCTTTTGTATTTGATTGCTAGTGATTGAAATAAAAAGCCTGAAAGGATTTTGCATGTTGTTTGTTATCTGAGTAGTTACCATAACACAAAAAGCAACCAAGCTATGTTACAAAAAGTTTTATTCAACAATCACGATGTGACATGGCAATTTTTTGTGTATATCTATTCAGCGCTTTTGCACTGTACATTTCAGTAACGTGCTCTGTGTTGAGTATGGCTTTGACGAGTTCTTTTGACTTCTCAACACCATGGAAATCAATTGCACCAACCATCCAGTTTTCATTGTGAGTCAAACTATACAGTACGTCAAATCTGCACAGGTTCGCTTTCGTAGCAATAACGTTCAGAGTTTCTTTTGTCACATCTGTGATCAGGAACGACCAAACCGAAAAGGTATCTCGTGAAGTACAAGAGTCCATAAGTGCGTGTTGAATATTGATTATTCCAATGTCAGTTTTGCTGACAACCCATTCAACTATTTCGTCGAAAAGAGCCATTATTGTCTTCGTTGGTTCTAGCGCAGCCTTGCGTCTTGCGTAGTTGTTGATCTGCTTCAAAATAATTTGTCTAGTGTCTACCTCCTCAATATCATTTGACAAACACGATAGTATGCTTTGTTTGCTGCTATCCATGCCGATGACAGGAAGAAATATGACTTGAATCTGTTTGTAAAAATAGTTATATATGAGTTCCAATGAAAAAATATATCAAACAATCATCATGTATGTGTTTGTGTATATCGTTTGCCTGCTTCTTTCCTTAGTTTTACAAACAAATGCGTTTGGAGGTATTAACCCATATTTTTATGAAACATCTTGTTTGAAGCCTTTACAGGACAAATCGATCGTCGTTACAGATGGGTCAGTTTATGTGTTGGTAAACG
This sequence comes from Congeria kusceri, assembly GCA_027627225.1. Classification (NCBI taxonomy): domain Eukaryota; kingdom Metazoa; phylum Mollusca; class Bivalvia; order Myida; family Dreissenidae; genus Congeria; species Congeria kusceri. The sequence continues at coordinate 2,416,609 of CM051027.1, read as the reverse complement.
TAACCTATGATTATCTATCAGCATACGACGATGTAAAGCAAAATTTACGTTTTTTCAATAAAAAATGGATTAACAACCCAGAGTTGGGTTCAGAGACACATGAGCAAGAAACAAGATGCAAATCCATGGGTCTATCTAGATGTCCAAACAAGAGAAAAGCGTTCTCGAAACCGGTATACAGTGTAGTTAATGGTGTACGAGTGGGAAAAAATGTTGTCCTTTACGAAAAACCAAGTCTATTAGTTAGATTGGAAATTGAGTCGAAAACATACTCTTTAAGTGAGTTTGTGGAATCGGTGTATACTGAGATTTCCACACACGCCTGGATACCTTTGCTAACGTACAATTTTTCATTGACTTATGATGGAAGTGAAATTTGTGCAAATGGTATTCATGGTCATGCCATCATAAGATTCAACACAAAACTGTGTTCTACGTTAGGAACATGGTGCGCTGCAAATGTATCCAGTAAAAGTCCCGAGAGACTAAATCGTGCGTTAACACGTATCAAAAAAGCGTTGTTGACGGAAAAATTGAATCATTTGGCACTATACAATCATACCAAAGACGTTGATCTAAAAATGAACCCTCATAGATACATAGAATTGCGAGACACAATTGCACAAATTAACCAAGAAATGACTGACCTCTCAAATGTGATAGACAGCTTAAAAATCGATGATTAGTCCGACGATGATTACTTTGACGATGATTACTCTGACGATGATTCAAAGAAAACGCAAAGCGATAAAACGGTTCCAGTTTTTGATCTTTCTTACCTAGTGAACCCTTGGAAAAAAAACAACACAGATCTGTCAGTTCAAAACGATACTATCGTTGACCAACAATTTAACGCTATTCAGGAAACTATCAAGAAGCATAAAATGGTAATTGAGCATAACGCGAATGCCGTTGCAGAAGTATCCACTTATGGTTTGCAAAATTGTTACTGGCTAACTTGCAATCATTCTACTACAATCGGCAAAGTGCTAAACAATCGGTGCTATTTTATCAACTTGGATTCATCATTCAAGATTTCAACTGATACGCATACTACTCCATTTAGGGAATACGAACCCTTGATTATCGACGAACGTTCTCATGCTTTACGAGACATACTAAGTCAAACAGTAAAACAAGTGAGTAACGAAGTTATTCTCTCAAAAAAGGCCTCATCGTATCAACTCATTGTCTACAGCACCAAAGATGGTAAAACTGTTGAGAGCAAATGTATGTCGTTATTTAGAAATAAATACCAGGTGGAGAACTGCAACGAAACTGCGAATGCTGTACTGATAGCGAGAGAGGGAAATTTCAGTCGCGTACCACAAGTATCATTGCCTGATTTCAGATACTGCGATGTTGGTGCGGTCAAAGCGAGAGATGGCAAATGTTTTCGGATTTATGCAAATTGTTCGCACTCAAACATTGCGAGAGTTAACGATTTGGATGATAAGGTAGTTTCATATTTGGTGAGCATTACTCAGAACACTGCACAAAATATGAGTGAGGCAAAATTTCAAATCAAAAATATAGATGATAGTTTTGTTACAAGCGATCACTTCATTGTGTACAAAAAAATGGCGAACAGTGGACAATAATGCACATACGTCGACATGCGAGCAAAGACTATTTCAATCGAAGAATGCAAAAACCGACTAACCCATTGCGAGGTGGTGTTTGCTAAAAGTACATCGAATGACGAACCGGGACTGAGAAAGCTAACATTTTGGGAAACCGTAGCTGTAAGCGTTGGTGGTTTTATTTTGCTTGTTGTGGCTGCAGTTGCCTTCATACTCGCCTTGCATAGCATAGCCCGAAAGAACGAAAATGTTATAAACGTTTGAAACTATATACCTTGATGTTTGTTTCTATTTTGTCACATCTCACAATGACTTCTTATCACGATATGTACACTTTGGAAGTGATAGGCAGCAACGCCGACACGATGGAATTTGCGGTACAAATACGCAAAGATGTTAGCGTTTCGATAAATGAGCACGAATTGCTCGAAAGTGTCTTCGAAACAATGTTTGACGATGTGGAAGACAGGAACATTTTCGAGTTTGATTTGACGGTGGAATTTTCTTTCGCGAATGGTTCACAAACTTTACAGCTCAAGCATGTCGATATGTTAACGTGTTCGTGGTTTGACATTTTGTTTGCAATGGAAGAACAGGGAATTGTTTTCAGCTTGCCAGCTGACCTTCGTGTCTGGTTGTTAAAAATCCTATAAACGTTATTTCAAATAAACTGTTATCACACTTATACTTCGTTTTTGTTGTTATGGAAGACAAAGTTAAACCATGCAACAGTGAGCGTTGCACGTTATGTTCTCAAATGAAGGCTGGAAATAGTTTTCAGTTCAATTGCGGTTTTGTGTATATCGTCGAAGATGGAGAAAACCTATCTTGTAACTCAAAAGACGTTATATACGTTTTGAAGTGCAACACTTGTTGCGGTGAGTACATTGGAGAGACCGTAAATCTGAGAAAACGCATTCACACACACAACTCTCATGTTCGAACAGAGCAGCATTTGTGTCGAGCTACTGATCACTTGATCGAATGTGGGAAACACTTGTGCGACGTTAAAGAGCGTTACACTGTATTCGCTTTGGAGACAGAGCGAGACAAGTATGTGCGCAAAGCCAAAGAGGCGTACTACATTCGGCTATTCCAGCCAATGATGAACTTTCTACAATGGCACAACAAATGATGAACTCAAGCTATGCTAGGAAAATGCAAAACCGATTACGCATAGAGGAGTTTGCGAACACTGTACTGAAACACGGCGTTAGAAGAAATTTGGTTTCTGAAGTCGAGCCAGATGTCTTCTTGTCGCCTAACGATACTTCAAAGATAGAAGACCTTTCTGAGAAACTGAAACAGATTGATGCCAAACTAGCGCAGTACAAAAGCCTAAAAGTAAGAACGCAGCATTTGATCAAGGGCATCAAAAAAACAAAACATTTGCGAGACGATGTTGTGAAGACTGTGCGCTCTAACGTTGTCAATCGGATTCCAATTGGTATGCTCAACAATATAATCGGTTCTGGCGAAGACGAAGACATGTTCGCTTTGATAGAACGAATCAAAACGACCAAGGTTCAGGAGAAGCGCAACTATGCCGATATCGACATCTCCGATGCAGAAATGTCAGATACGCTGAACGATGAAGACCAGGAAATCATGAACGCTCTGGCTGCCAAGAGAAAGCGCAAAACTGGTGCGAACAAAGCTGTCAAGAAAGCGAAAAACGAGAAGACCATACTCAGTGATCTAGAACTGAGCGTTGATGACCAATGACTTCGTTGTTGTAACATTGTTTGATTTTTGTCGATTGATGTATGCTATATTTTGGTATATGTGGAAAATAAATTGTACCGTCGAACAGTAAACATTTGTTGTTGCGTTATCAATGGATATCGATGAGGTTTTGATTATTGACGAAGACGAACAGTTAGCACAAAACACCTACTTGTTTTCACCCATGTTCTCTAGACAACACAACGAATGTTCACTATGCATTTTTCAGTACATAACAGAATACGAAGAGCAAATACGCACATTCGAAAGCAAGCTAGCAGAGATTAACTCGAAACTCGGGTGTGGAATTCAAACGTGTGTTACAATGGTTCTCAATGAGTTCAAAGACGATGAACGCATGTCGTTGTTCAAGAAATTGACACCTAGGGAAATTACTAGTCATTTTGACTCAGTATTCGGTGATCCAATGTGTGGATACAACCGACTGAAAGCTTACAATTTTTTCTCTCTGTTTGACGATACTACTGTCAACAATTCCGCGTACATCAAGTTTATTTACGATACATACAAACATTCGAGAAACACTTCACTCTGTCCGTACTCGCTTTTAGGCGTGTATGTTTTTTTGGTTATGATCAATACTATAGGAGGTGATGCACAGCTGAAGAAGAAACATGACTTTTTGTGGATGTTCAACTGTCTATGCCATCACAAATTACGGTTTGGAAAGTTGCGTTGAGTGACAAGAAAAGAAAATATCTATTTAAGGTAAATGTTTCTGTAGAAGCGCTAAAATCGCACAAAACCATGTCAACCATAAACGTTAAGGATATTAATCGTGTCACTGACACCGAGGCCACGAATCGCTTGTTCACTAAACTTAAGTACGATATTGGCATTCAAATCACTTCGAAGCTAATTCAGTCGCTTAAACAAAGCAAAGACAGTGTTGTTTTTTATGTGGGAAAAGAACAAAGGTCTTACCCGGCAGCAATCGTGAAAATGTTCACAAACGTTAAGACAAACCATGTCAAGATTACGAACTACAGTGTTCAAGAATTGATGAACGTGTTTGAAATTCTCATGAACCTGTCCGACTACCAATGTAACGGTCTCACGCAAGATTACTCGGATTGGCAGTCGATCTCTAGCCTGGTTAACATGATTGAGCTTGCTGAGTTCCTAGGCATGACAGAAGTGGTGTTGTTTCTAAAACGTATTCCACAACTGCTTACATTTCACAACAAAAACGCGTACGACAACGAATTGCTCAGAAGAGGAAACGAGTCTAAGGAAAATCTACAACCTATGTCCGTCAACGAACCTAGCGAAAACGATGAAAAACGTTCAAGGTCTAGAAAGAGAAGCTTTACAAAGGTGTTCAGTCGTAGTCTGAGTCGAAAGCGCAGAGATGAGAATGTCATGTCATGAATGTTGTATGTTGTATGTTGTCGAATGTATGTTGTTAAAGTAGCTAAACAGTAAACTTGTGTGTTTGTTTTCTTCACGCAGTAGTACAAAAACCAAGACTTCAATACATGTTCAAAATAGTTTTTATTCGATCAGTACCAAAGATACAAACATTCAAAGATCAACAGTATCACAAGCATATATACAATTTTTTTGTAATCAGAAATAGATGCGAATAGTTTCTTGCACCTCTGCTCGACACATAGCACACATCGGTTCTATCGTTCTATCCATCATTCGAGAAATGCAGTCTTCGCAAAACGTATGACCACATGGAACAATTGCAATAGATTTTTCTGTCCAATAACATATTTCGCAAAGATGTTTTTGCTTTAGCGCTTTTTGCAATGTGTCAAGTTGAGTCGCGAATGTCTTTTCTCGTTCATTCCACATAGCCAAAGTTATTATCTGTCTCATCTTGGTAGTCTCATCTTGGTAGCAACATTCGTCTCGAAAGGCAACACGAATTTCTTCCATCGCCTCTATGCATTCGTTGCGTATCTTTCTTGTGGACAACCACCAGTGCAGTTGTTTCAGATTGAATACCGATAGGAATGTTACGACGATCATAGTTTCTTCTTTTTGTCAACACTAGGCTGTATGCGATCCCAAATCTTGTCTGGCTTTCTTTCTTCGATTATCAAACGAGTGAACAAAATGAGCATACTGTTTACTAGTGTGGCAATTATATATACGCGTATTTATAAGGAGTCACACTAGTAAACAGTATGCTCATTTTGTTCACTCGATTGAATATGCAAGAGGAAAAACTCATTCAAAAACGGCAATGGAAAATCCAGTCACTAGCTGCTGCGAAACAGTTGTGGGAATTAGTATCAAAGCATCTGAGCATAACAACCACCGAGAAGCCTAGGGTAAAATTGTTTCGCCTGTCAAAATCTGAAACATTTGAACCATATGCATTGTTTTGTCCAAACTGTGAACCTCAACCTGAGTTCGATTATCAGATCAAAATTACATGCTTTGGAATAACACTTCATTTGAGTTTATTTGCAAGACTAGGTGAAGATGACAACGATGACGGTTTTATGCTAGTACTGGACACACCAGACGATACAAAACTGTATTTCAACATTTATGATCGGTATGGCGAAATTGACAAAAAGCATTATCTACTCAAATCCAACGGTTCTGCAATGTGTAGGGAAATTCTCGATATGATTGGTCTCAAAGACATCATTCACGAAGATGATTTGTTTGCAGAGTTGGCATCAAACATATCGTTAGATAGCGAATGTGAATGTGATGATGAATAAAACAACCAAACATATTGTGTATGTGTGTTATTCTTTATTTTTACTCAACGGCAATGTAACATGCAATAATCTACAAATGATGTCCATTCACCAGGTTGTTTTGCGACCCACTCAGTTAGTCTGTATTTTCGAAACACTTCTTGAATCTTGACCAGGTGGTAGAAGCCTTCAGCGTTGTATTTCGATAGTTCACGCACGACGGCCACAAACATAACAAACGCAGTCACAAACACGTCCCAGCTCAAACCTCTACTCAGCTTTTGTTCAAGCAATTCGCTAAAATAGTCTACATCGAAACAAGCTTTGCTCAAGTCTTCCTTTGTTAGAACATGCTGCGTTACAGTTCTTTCAAGAAACAAAACCACACATTCGACTATGTCACAAAGAGTGTAATTGCTATCGTCGAACTGCTTTTCTACCAAGTAATTGGCTACCATCGCAGCCACAAATTCACTGCTAAACATTTTTAACAGTTATGCGTTATTTGTTAGAACAGCAGTTGGTACACGTCGAGTTTGAAATCCTTGTAGAAAATACACAATAACTATAACAATAACCAAAGAAACAATCACGAATGTAAGTGCAGCAAACACGATCCAAACGCTGTTAATTCTGGATTCATCACCACTCGGTACATTCAGTCGTTTATCAGGTTCTTGAATTTGGCACAGAGTTTGTTTTGTTGTGCATCTATTATATGAAATAGATTTTGTATTCACGTCGATGTACAAGCACGTTATGTTCTCATCGGATGACACTCGCGAAAAGACTAAGGCGTAATAGTTTATTTCGAGCGTTTCGTTTAGAATGTCAATTTTGAACATCAAGTCTTGAGAGATCACATCGACTGTCGTGTCGTGCGTTCTGCTAATCAGATAGTCAAAAGCGTTTTGAAAATCTTCTTCTGTTTGCAGTACTGCTGGTGAGCATTGACCATCTGCATTCACCACGAAACAGGATTTCGGCGATGTGATCGATGCTGCTGCAGTTTTGTCGAATGAACATTTCTTGTACAAACGTGGTTTATAAGGGGATGCTGTCACAAACTCTCCTTTAGTAGCTTTTAACAGTGCTATGTTAGTCGTTTCGCATGAAATGCGCAAAAATTTTCGTTTGAACAAATGAACGCATTGAGCAGCCTTATCCTTGCTAAAGAACAGCGCCATCTTGATAGAACGCTCGATGTTTTTCAATACCAGTTCGTTGCTTACTTGACTAAAAACAGTTTTCAGAGTTTCATCTCCAACAATGACCATATCGTATTCATTATAGTCGGTGCTGTTACCAGTTTCACCAACCTTTACTGGCGTTGAATATTTGTTACCAACTTTGAACCGTTGCTCTGTACTGAGAAAGTAGCAAGATCCACCATATATTTTACCAATGCTTTTTGTCGAATCGCAGTTATTGCAGTAACAGTTTTGTAAACCATAGGAAGAAACGTTTTGAAATGTTGTGTCAGCCCTGACAACTATGCAAAAACACAAAATGATAAACGACCGCATACTTGGCATAGAAAATCAAGAATGACTAGATCCTTTTGTAAAGGTCTCTTATACTAATTTTCGTTTCGTCGTTCTTTTATGACTTTTGACACAAATGCTATCAAGCCAATGATGATTGCGAAAAATGCTAGCATACCAAATACCACTTCGATTATAACAACGACAGATACTTTATCACCATCTCCATTAACCTCTGTGGTTGTAGAAACATTTGTGGTGATATTACCAAGCGTTGTGTTATTGATTTGACTGTATTCCTGCATGTCAATTTCGTTTGCAAATGGCGATGTGACAATATCATCTATTTATTCCTGCGTTACGTTATCGCTGGTATTATTGTATAACTCATTGGAACTGCGTTTTTCTATATGAGTAACATGATTTGATGTAGTTTCGGGCTGACCAGTAGGTAGCACATTACAGCTACATTGAGATACAAACAAGGCAAATAGTATGAAATGCAACATTGTTGGTTTTTATTCATTCAACTAACAGAACACACAGCATATATAACAAAAAACATTCACAATGCAAAATCGGCAGGTATATACAACACGAGGCCGTTGGAAAGCAATTCCTTCGACACACAAAATGTGCAAAAGTTAGGCGGAACGTGAATGTTGGTAATGCACGTTCGAACCGCTTGAGAGAGTATGTCTTCTTTTTCATCGTTTTGAAACTCGTTGATGAAGTATACTTTACATGGGTTCTCCTCAGGTAAGATGTCGCTTACTGGCATGGGATTCTCTTGTACCTCTTGTTCTGGGTTGAACGTTTCCACAATTTCTTCTTTCACGAATGACAAATCGACCGGCATACTGAGTATCTCGTTCTGCTCTGGAAATGCATTCTCGTAAGAACCACGCATTTCAGTCCATTCTTCTGTTTTGCATAACATCTTTTTCGGAAGACTCGATTGGTCTTTTGCATGTTCAACAAATTTGCGTTTGCGATTAGGAATAGCATAAGCTAGTCTTCCCTTTCCCCCATCGATCAGCTCCGTTTTAACAAGAAGACTGTTGATGTGCTGGTTGTACAGAGGATGCAGCAAGAAGAGAAACTCTAACGCCTGGCACAAATTCGAATTTGGATATCCATACTTTGGTCTCAGTGTGTCTAAGTTAGCATTGTGCTCTGTCAGTTCGATGCCAGTTCTCAACGCTTCGTATATTCCACCACAGCTTCTAACAATCTTCAGACCTATCGTGAGCTCTTTCTGTGTGCTAATCAGCTGGAAGTTTGTACTCGGCAGCACTCCTATTCTCACCAATATTTCTATGATATCGTTTTCCGAACAATCGAGCAATGTCATGACTGCTTGAAAGTAGCTGTTCAACTTCAATCGTATCTGAGTCCTTTCCAATGAAAGGCAAGTCGATTTCACGGAATAACATTTGCTGAACTCCTCGATTCCGTGCAACTCCAACACTGGTATTATGCATATCGGCAGTCTGTAGTTTTCGGTTGGAGATGACTGCATGTATCTACCATTCTTGATGCGCTCGTATAGATTTGCGAAATGTTCTGGTATAAGATTTTTCAATATCTTGAAGTAGCACATATCAGTCTTTTCGTCGGCGGCAGAAAACATCAAGTCTACATATCGTTCAAACGCAGCTAGTGTTGGTGCATCGAGAAACACATGGTCCAGCGTTGGCTTGTAGTTCAAGTAGTCGTACGGACTGTTCGTTATCGCCGTGAAACGCAGTCCCTCTGCATCTGTGAAAGGACATGTTACGCTGAACATGTACTTCTTCTGGTGACCACTGGCATTGAAATTTCGTTTCTCACGAATGAATTCTTCACACAATGTTTTGAGATACATGTTGTCGCTTCGATTGTCAGATTGTAAATGAGACAAATTCAGTTAGTCAAAGCGCATTTTATACGGTTGGTCATATTACAAAGATCGGTTTATAAACCTGTCTTGTTGATTTTCTATTTCAGCGATGGCTCGTTGCAGCGAGAGGAAGGGCGATTGCAAACTGCATTCACTTATCAACACAAACCAACCCGAGTTGTTAGCAACGTACATCAATCAAAACTTTGATTTTGAGTCATCTTGTTACCTTGTTATCAAAGAAACGCATGTTTTGCCTATTGATTTCACACAACAAGATTTGAAGCAAGTTGTCATTCATAGCTCGAAATCTGAATTTATGCAATATATGAAATTAACATTCAATGGTTCACAAAGCAATGGGTCTGATTTTCTGCTCTCTGAACAAACCAATTACGAAGATATCTACGGCAATGAGGTGCATCAGTGTCACATTTATTTTTCAAACGCATGTACCAAAGATATGGCTGCTACAAGCTATTTCTTGACGTGCGCTTTTAGCACAACTGGCGTTCTAAAACTTTAAAAACACACACTTGAAAAACTAGCATCGTGCTTGATTAAAAGATATGGTCAAACACTCATACCCAAATGCACTACAGAGTTTTGGAACAACAAACTTGACTCATTTCGCATGAGATGCATTCGTGAGAAAACATATCAGGTCTCACAGCAAGATGACTCAATAACACTTCATGAAGAAATTGAACGCTTGGCGCAATCCAAGTACGATTTCGTTAGTTGTGAATACAATACTGCGTGTAGAACTCTCAAGATTCTGTTTCGTTGTTCGAGCGACAACAGCTTTGGGTTAGTGGCTCTCGCACAGTCGCCGAGTATATAAAGCGCCGAGTCAGTGCAAAGTCAAATCATTCTTGATATCAAAGCCAAAGAGCAACATGTCGTACAACAATAGCTTCTATGTACCAGCAACTACATTCCAGGTGCCTGTCACTGAGGACTGGGATGCAGAAATAGAGCTGTCGCAAATGCAAAGTAAGTTGTGTTGCTTTGTATGTACTTTTATGTTACTGTAGAAAATGGAATGTTGCATACATGAATGTTTATACGCAATAACTATGTTTCGCTTGTTGTGTTTCAGATACAGCCAGAACTAAGACAACCACTCCAACCGAGGACTGGGACGCAGAAGCTGATGAGGCGAAGCGTGCGCCATTCTTCCTACGTGTTGGGAAGCTTACGCAGCGACAACTCAACAGACTGCACAGATGTTGGACGTGTCGCTGCGTCCCAGTGAATTGTAGATGTAAAAAAAATTGAATAAAAATGTTGAAACGTTAACATGTGTTTGTTTGTTTTATAGATTATGGTAGAAAAATGTTATATAGGTAGTAATTTGAAAATTCGCTAAGTACTCATCGCACACAAAAATGCTAGCCGTTGAACTGAAAGATTTAAGCTTTTTTCGACACATGTTGCATTTGAACCTCGAACAGTGGAACAAAGCTGTCGAAATTTACTTAACTGATCTCTATCCTGATGTTCAGTTTACATTCTCGCAGCGAGATCAATGTTGGAAAGTGACAAATACCGACATGGTGTATTATGTCGATATTGAGCTAATTCTAACGAGTACAAAATATGGTTTCTGCTGGAGAGACCAGAATCAAATCAAACGACTTCAGACGATAAATGGTATTTTGTTGCGCTCAAAAGCCGAGAGAGCAAAACACGTATCGTTTGACCAAGAGTATTTCTGAAAAAAGTATTAACGCGCTTGTAAAGAGTTGTAACACATAAAATATTTCATTTCATGGATGAAACCGACGCTTTATGCACTTATCACTCGGGAAGATATATGGAAACATATTCCGAAAGACTGAAGACATTTGAACACTGGTCGCCACAAATAAAACCGAACAAATATGAGTTAGCTTCTTGCGGTCTGTATTACTTAGGGCAACACGATCGTTGCAAATGTTTTAATTGTGGTGTTGTATTGTACCATTGGAAATCAACCGACGATGCTTGGCCACAAACATTCGCCGAATTGCCAGTTTTTGCGAATGGTGGGACCAGGGACAAGATTGTTATTAAACCCATGAGCATGTTTCGTGTAAACGGTACTCAATAAATATCATGAACTGTACATTTCGTTTTGTTCTTGTTTTGTGTTCGACAATAGTTAACATAGCACCGCAAACATATACAGAGTACAACCATGCTTGTGTAAAGTGAATGGTTTTCGAGTTCGCTATTGCGCTGATGTTACAGACCAGTGTGTTCTGTTTTCTATAAAGGTATAACTTAAGTATTCTCTACGCAAACACAACAACAAGGTTATACGAAGTTTCAACAGATTTTATTGAGGAAGAATCAATCTTTCATATAATCATTGTATCGACAGTTCATTTACAGTCAACGTACACAGTCCTCACAACTGCAAATGTCTTGCACCTCTGTTTTTGGCATAACCCTGCATTTCGCCACACCATTTGCAACGATCGTTGGTCTTCGTACATGGCACGCAACTCAATCCCTCGCATCTGCGGCAGAAGTTAACTTCCCCAGAAATGTTTTTACACGTTGCACACGTGAGTATCAAAGTAGTGTCCACTACTGTCGGTAGAATATTTCGCATGGTCTCCAACCATCGCTGACAGGCAACGTAGTCGTTTCCAGCACTCCCACTTTCTTGAACCCTCGCCATCCATCGCTCGCATGCAGTTTGATCAGTCATAATGTGTGTTTCTCGTTCTGTGTCAGAATGCGAAATGATTCAAACACTAGCGATTTGATCTTATATACTCTGCCTGTGTGTGCTTGACTAGCTAGCACACCAATGCTACTGAGTATGTAGTACTTCATATCAAAAGCATACAATTCGAAATTCATGTCCATATTCTAGTTATTCAGACAAAGTTCTATATCTACTCACAAAACTCAAAACATCAAATTACACGAAAATTGACAACTTCGTTGTGAGTTTCATTGAGACGTAACATCGCTTTGATTTGCGAATTCAAAACATAAACACAACCTTGAACTAATCGAAAGGAGTTTCATATTTTGTGCTTATTTGCATCGATTGTATTCTTTTCAAGAAAGACGAGTTTTGTGGAATATTCGGATTAATTCATTCACGGATGCACAGTTCTACTTAAATCGTTACAAATATTTGTAGTTTATGTTGTTTATGAGCATATACAATGTTCAAAGTTTTACGGACATGGACAGATTTACTCCTGTCTGCCTTAGGTATAATACGGTGTGAGTCATCATATCGGAATTTGTTTGCCAGTCGAAATGTCGCAATGCATTTTGAGGCTTTTTTTGGTGGATTTTGTGTTGATTTGTTGATGAAATTCTGTGAGATTTGTAGAACACGATACAGTAAGTACCACGACAATGTGTTGTGCTCTTTGATAACAGACAAAACATTGTATGTTTGAAATTTGTTCAAAAATCAAATCTCAAATGTCAACAAAAAAGTTGAACTATACAATGAATCATTGAATGATCTTGTGTTTTGTTTTCTGTACCAAAACTGAGATCCTGAAAACAGAATGTGTTCTTTGATTCAGATGATTGTGACTACTTCTGATTTGTGGAAAAGAACTCAGTTGAGAACAACTTGATATGTGTTGTTTTGTTTTCTGAGCTACACCAGACTTTTTTGACTTGAGTTTATTTGTACACATCAAACTCTGCCAGGAAAAAATGATTTCTAGAATGCATGGACACTCAGTATTGCTTGGTAACTTTGTGTTATTAACGCCATGATTCAAACATTGTCAAATTTGTCCGGAGTTGAATAATTTCTGACCAGGAACAACATTTCAAGATGACACTTATGTGGAAGAAGACATGTACACTGATTTGTGAGCATATTTCTAGGCTCAGTTTTCATATTTTAGCCATAGAATGCACAACTGACAATTTCGAAGTCTACTTCGCAAGCACATTTAATGTCTAAAAGTGCAGAAAAAACTATATACACGTCAAAATGCTAATTCTGCTTCTTTTACCAGCATATGAATGTTTGGCCATAACAATCTTTTATTCAATTTAACACAAATGTGTGTTTCTACAAGCCAACCCTTTTGGTAGCCTGTTTCGGGTCAGAGTGCCTATAGTATAGATTATTGAGTTTCAAGAAGCAAAACTGGCATAACATTTGTGTGTTTAGAACGTTCAAAAAAATGTATTTACACAAAAAATTGAAACTGCATGTTGGTCAGTACTGAAAATGTATTGCTCCAAATCTGTTATCATGTTCACTTGACATGGCAGATAAATTCATCTTCAATCAGAATTGAACCTAAATGCATTTGAAAATCCTGTTTCAGGTCCGGTTTTCTCTGACCAGTGTCTATAGAAGGTATATTTGAGATGTTTGAAGTAAATCCCACATAACTGGTTATGGTTGAAATTGATGGAAAAAAGGTATTAACACAGAAAATGGAATTTTTAGCTGTTTCGCAGGCATGGATTCAGTTTATTCAAGCAAGGCATATTGACTCTGCATAGTTAATCAAATCATGAAGCCAGAGTAGTTTAATGAAAAACGCTTTCTCATGTAGCAACTGAGAAAGAGATCTGGGTGCAATTCCCAGTTCTGGCATGTTTTGTGAAACCATTGCGTGAGTCAAGAAAGCATCTTTTGGCACCAACAAGCAATTTAAACCCTGTCTCGGTTCAAAATTTCTGAATTGTTAAACAATGCACATACTGCAACGTTAAAAAGATTTAAGTTTCAATCCAGTATAACTGTTTTGACTGAATATTCCCATGATAAAATGGACATTCTCTATTTTATCAGCATGAGAATGTCTTCATACAAATCATTTCTTCACCATGTTATGTGGACTGTTATGAGTTTATTAGCAAGCAGAAACAGTTATAACCCTCTCTCGGTTCAGAATTTCAGAGTTATATCTGAAGGAGATATGACTGCACATTTTCAAGTCAATCATACATACCCAGTTTGATTGGAAGATACAAGAAAAATGCACATGAATGTAATTTTGAACATTGTTTTCTCTTGTCAAAACTGAAAATGTTTGACCATAAACTCATATCTTCATGTTAGCAATGCAATACCAGTTGGCTACAGCATTGATCAGCTCATATTGCCCAAGTAGTTGAATGTGAAACGCTTTTTTCAGCCCTGTGCTTGAAGAAGGAGATCTGGGTTCAAACCCTAGCTCTGGCAAGAGTTGTAAAAGGATTGTAGAGTCGTGGGTCTATTGTATTAACTCTAGAATTTCATATCTATGTTCATGAAGCAAATTCTGAACAAATTCATATGAGTAGGTAATGATATTGATGAATGTTTGTATCTTGAACCATGGTTATACATGCTATAGTTGCAAGTAAAGTGACCAATTTTTGAAATCACATTTGATAAGCTACTATGATATGATATTGTCAAAATCTACAGTTAATATTTAACAACAGTCTTAGATTTCAAAATATACAAAACATCTCATGACACAATTGTAGTATCACATTTTTTATTTCGTCAAATCACTACTTGTACAATTTAGCTCATGATATTTGCATCTATCTGATCAATTGTATAATTTGACTTCAAAAATGTATTTCACTCAGCTTTTTAATTGTGCATACATATTGCATTTCAGTATTTTCAGATTACATCAAACAAACATTCTTTCATTCAGTAAAAACAAATAACACAGTTGAAAGGTTTCATATTCATTTATGTATCAACCGATAATGACATAACCTGGTCCAAAATTACAACTAGTTTGACCATCATATTGTATTTTGCATTTCAGACAAATCAATCGCCCAGAATTTTTATTGTATACGAATTCCAAATACTTCAAGATGCAGTTCATACAGCAAAACCCGTGCCCACACTTCTTGCTGAACACTCTAGGTGGATTGCTTTCACTTTTACATACTTTGCATGAGTCGATTTCGCCACTGTTTTTTAGATCGCTTGAAATGCTGTCTATAGCATGTGAAATGTTTTTCGATGCAGTTGATAGATACGAGGTTACCCTCGAGTCATGACTTTCTTCTGATTTTACGTATTGTAACGCTTTTTCGATGTATGCGATCCTCGTCTGAGCATTGCCGTGTAACGATTTAAGTTTGTCTTGTTTGCGGATGTAGTCTTCGACAAAGTCAGTCTTCTTCGGTTCAGTTGAAATTGCGTCTTGTTTTGCATTTCGCGAACCTTTAGGTTTTTTGACAGTTTGACCCTCAGAATCAGCAATAGCTTTACGTTTGTTCGATTTCGTTGTACTACTCGTAGCTGTTGAGTCATTGGAATTAAGCTGCGAAAGCTGGGCTATGAAATTAGCAGCTTCTTCGTCCTCTCGCGAATGATACTCATTTTCAGCTTCTTCCACTGGCATTTTTAGGAGCGAGTACACCCTTTGACAAGTTTGGTCGATCTCACTTGGGGTGGAATAGAATGGATGATTTTCATCGTCCAAACGAAAACCAACATCGGTAAGCTGTTTGGAGGCCATGTCGCTTTGCTAACTCAAGTGAGAATGATTGAGTTCTGTCAAAAGCTAGGTATTTAATATACATAAAGTTAATTTTCTCATTTTGTATTCATTCGCTGTAAACTGTCAAGTTTACCCTTGCTCTTCGAGTCAAGCTATGAGATTTTGACTTCAGTAATGCTAACCGAATATAGCGTTATACTTACAATGATTAACAAACGCATCTAAAATGTGTGTGTCTTGTTGTAGAGAGATCAAACATCGTTGCTTCGTTGCAACATACCAAAATCAATATCAATATGTTTTCGAGTCTCGAACTGTTGAGCAAAAACGCCTACCTATGTTGAAACATTGATATGTGAAAGTTCTTCACCACAACGTTCAATTTCGTGATAAGACAAAAAAGTCAGCTTATGTTGTCTGAAATGTTTTTACTTGTTACCCTGTACGTGCTTATGTTAGAGCCGCTTATTTTAGAAATCAAACTTCTGCTTTTCATCGCATTTGTGACAAGTGAGCGTTTTATCAGAAATTGTCTGATCAAGTATTTCGCTCTATCGCAATGTGATGAGAAGACGTTGTGAGCTCAACTACAACATCTACTCTAACGTACACTACTACCAAACAAATGACTAAGACATGAAATTTATTTCAACATTTTATTGCACAAACATACAAGCATATACACAAACATACAAGCATATACACATCTAGTCAGTAAGCAGAATTTTTACCCAACCATCCACTTCAGTTCTACACATTGCACATTTATCACCTAACATCATCAAACAACACATTTCGCAGAATGTGTGTCTGCATTTCGTTAAAGCACAGTTCTTTTCAGCATCGCAGCAAATTATGCACGTCCGCAAGTCTTTCACCGCTTGTTCTTTTTCCAGCTGAAGTTGGGCCGTCACAGCATTCACCCTCTCTTCGATTTCTATTTCGTTTTGCTCTCGAAGCAGTAACGCTTAGCCCATTCTTCCTCGAAGTAACGCTGCTGGTCATCGATCAAGTGTTTACTGGCTTCGCGGTGATAGTAGGACGCCTTCTGTAAGCACGCCATTAGTTTGCTACAGACTTGGCGTCCTTCCTTGGTCATAGCAAAGTCGCTGTTGTGAGAAAACGCTGTTATTTGACTACCTAGTCTGTTCAGATGATACCCGAACGATTTAAATTCATTAAACGCCGATTGTTCTGGTCGAGCGTACGGTTTTGCGGCATGTCGCTTGCCCTTACTAGTTGAGGCTGCATCGCTACTGCTACTAGTAGCATCGGGGTCCTCAAACTTCGGCAGTCTGTGAGCGTATTTCGCCATGATGATGCGTTGATGTTCGCTCTTTGAGTTGCAAATCACGAATGATGACCATTGCTGTCCGGGTCGCTTTTTATACCAAGTCGCGCTGGTGCATTTTCACTATATAGACTTAGCATAGTGCTTATATGGCAAACTACTTGAGTATGATGAAAAGCAAATTTCTCACGCGTGGAAGATGTAGACATTCTCATCTGAGAAAAGCTTTGAACAAAGTTGCCTGTCTACGAGATTTTGATCAAACGTACGTTAGCGAGATAGGCCTATTTCTGAGGCAAACATTTCCAACGCTACGCGACGACTGTCGATTGTACATCAAGCACGAAGTGACAATTCAGAATCGTCGACCTGATTTTCTTATTCACATACCAAATGTTGCTCTCCTACTATTAGAGTACAAAACGTCCAATGTTACAACAAAAGTACGAAGAGAATATCTGACTCAAGTCATCGATACGTTTGACAAGTTTCGACAGAGTTTATGTGTTAGTGAAAATTCTAAACATATACGCTTACTAAGCATATTGCTCATTCGCAATTCGTCAACTCGACAGAACAAAATTGTTTGTGTGAAAAATGAGCCAATACCGAATAGCTGTTATATGCTGTAACAATAGGGATGTACTTGTTTTCATAAAATAACACAGCGCTTGTGGCTTGATTTGTCGACGTACATTCGTATAGTGTTAACCGCAGACAGTGCAAATATGTTGCAGTTACTTAATACCATTTTTGTCGGGACCCGAATTCAGTCGTATTTGCCCGCTGAAAGCATAAGCAAAATAAACTATATACGTAAACGTTGTGATAGTTTGTAGTTTACAAACATGAAACGCAAACGAGATCAGTTAACTTTGTGGAACGCTGCTAATGTCCACGAACACATAACCATGTGGCATTGGTGGAAATCTATACGAAGAAAAACGTTCACAAACAATGAAATCTCCGATTGTGACACGACACAATTGCTACACTCGGCTAGTGTCAAAAAAACAAAAATGCATTCAGATAAGTTTCTTACATCGTTTTCGGTTGGTCTGCGTCCTACCAAACACCAAAAATCAATCCTAAACGAAATGCTCCGTGTATCTAACCATACGTACAATTGGTGTCTGTGGTTGGTAAATGAAAAAGGTTTACAGGCAAACCAATTTGCGCTACAGAAAATCGTCTGCAAAACAAATGCGTGTGATGTTGATCCACAATATAGGATGGAAAACGATGACTGGATTTTTGAGAACAAAATGTCCTCGATAAAAACAACATCATGCAAAAACTTTTGCACGTCGCATAAGGCAGCTAAATCTCTAAAATCAAAACTTAAACGACCAATGCCCGTTTCGAATATCGTTCAAGGATCGTTTAGTGTTCAAAAACAATACATACGATTCCTAACATGTAAGGATGTTTCTACAGAAAATAGCAACATGCAGAACCGATATATTTGTATGATACCAGACAATTTCGAAAAACGTTCCAAACCCAAAGAACGCTTCCTAAAACTTGCTAAACCTATTTCAAAAATCCCACCCATTGATCATGATGTGAAAATTGTGAAACGAGCTAACGGAAAGTTTGTCATGAACATTCCATGCGATCCCAAATTTACACGCAGAAACGCATCAAACGACTCGATTGACAAACGGGTATGTGGTATCGATCCTGGAGGTCGGACATTCGCAACAGTTTATGACCCAGTAGACTGTAGCGCCTTTCAAGTTGGCATCGAGGAAGACAAGCAATATGTGATACGTAAATTACACAACAGAATCGACCATACCCATATGCATTTGACTAAAGCACAAAACAAAAAACAACTGCAAGCCGCAAAAGAACGGATTGTTTCATTGAAGAAATTGCATTCGAAAATCAAAACGTTTGTAGACGATATTCATCTAAAACTTTCCTCGCATCTCGTAAAAGAATATCAGTATGTTGCGTTGGGTAAAATTAACGTGTCACAAATCGTACGCAAGGATCGTCAAAACCACCTATCAAATCGAGCCAACAGGGATTTGTTGTGTTGGCAACACTACAGATTTCGCGAAAGACTAGCAAATAGAACAACAAATACTAACTGTACGCTGATTATTCAAGACGAAGCATACACTTCGAAAACCTGCGGATTGTGTGGAACTATCAACAAAACACTTGGCTCAAGTGAAACAATTATTTGCAATCAGTGCAACTACAAAACGCACCGAGACGTAAATGGTGCTAGAAACATTTTGCTGAAATCACTGTGCTTGTTTCCATTCGCAACTTTTCAACAATAACATTGTATCGATTAGGTTGACCTATCCTAAAGTCGAATGTCATTCGCTACGAAACTTTGCTTACGCTTGGTTCAGGGCGATTGACTGCCGACTGAAATGGGTCATTGTGTATGTTTCCATTTTCAAATTTACAGTAATAACTTTGTATCAATTAGGTTGACCTATCCTAAAGTCGAATGTCAATCGCTCCAACTTTGCTTACGCCTAGTTCGGGGCGGTTGACTGCCGACTGAAATGGGTTAAAAGTTAACAGCGCTAAAAAAAATCACAACTTAAACGTCATTTCTATCGATGTAAACAACCGAGGAAAGATTTTGAACGAAAGCGGTTTATGTTGATTTTCTCCGAAATGACTGATGATATCAACATGAAATTTTTAACTTAATATTCAGCTCTAAGGTAGCTACAATTTTTGTCTCGCCTATTTTGTTCTCACTCGAATGACTGTATCAGAAATGTAAGAACAAAATATTCGCCAAGAATAACACTTTTTTGTCTGATTTATTAGCGCAATAATTTTGATATCGGTTTGTACAGAATTCAATTATGCGCATTTTGATGTATAACATTCTACATTGAGTCTTAACACAACGAATACACTGCCCGAAAACTTTACAAGTTTTAACTGAACGTCGAGACCCGGCGCGCTCCGAGTAGAAAACTGATTTCGTACATAGTTTAACTTGGCGTATCTTCCCAACCGCTCAAGATACAAACATGAAATATTTACCAAATTGTTCAGCGCGATATCATCTGCAAATCATACGCTGATATTTTTTCACAAGCATTTACACATCTATGAGAAAATTTCACATTATGCTTGGAAATCAAGTCGGTAAGAAGATAGTGAAACAAATTTGGTATCATCGGGTACAGAATTCAATCCTGTGCATTTTGATATATAACATTCCACAATCGGACTATCCACATCGAAAATACAGCCCTAAAACGTATCTAAGCTAAACGCATTTTACTCTCGGAACTTTAATTTCAGTGAACGTCGTGACAAGCGCTGCGATTAGAAAACTGATTTCGTACATAGTTTAACTTGGCGTATCTTCCAAACCGCTTGAGATACAAACATGCAATCTTTACCATTTTATTCAGCGCGATATTAACAACAAGTTTTGTGGGGATCATTTTTCACTAGCATATACGCGCGTATGTGAAAATGGCAGTTTTTTGCTTGGAAAACGGGTCGGTAAGAAGATATTGTTCTGATTTTGGTATCGGCTTGTACAGAATTCAATTGCACGCATTTTGATATGACATACTTGTATGTTTATTGTATCGCTTGATCAAGACTGACCGAAAACCATTTTCCTATACTCGCGCTTTGAAAAAGTCTTCATAAAATACACAACGTCGTTTTGAAAAGTGAATGTTCTACAGCGAAACGCATTTAACAGAAAGTTTAAGTCTCGTTTTCTCAGCATCCAGTGGACAGATCTACATGAAATTTTCACTATAATGTTGGGCTTCATAGTAGCAACAAGTTTTGTGGGATCATTTTTGGCCAGCATATACGCATATGTGAGAAATTCTCAGTTTTTCGATAGAAAAAAATTCCCATTCACGACAAGTACAACAAAATTGGTATCATCATGTAGGAAAGTCAATTTTGCACAAAATGGTATATGATATTCTACAATACGTCGAACTATAAAGAAATTACGGCGAGAAAACGCATTCACGCCAGTCGAAATTTTCAAGACTTAAAGTTTCGAGTAAAACTCAACGACGTTTTGCTGC
This sequence comes from Congeria kusceri, assembly GCA_027627225.1. Taxonomy (NCBI): domain Eukaryota; kingdom Metazoa; phylum Mollusca; class Bivalvia; order Myida; family Dreissenidae; genus Congeria; species Congeria kusceri. The sequence continues at coordinate 2,395,459 of CM051027.1, read as the reverse complement.
GAAAAGTAGACGAAACTGTGTTTGTTTGGAATCGGTTTATGTCGATTTTCTCAATAACGCGCGAACGCATTTTGATGAAATTTTCACTATCATAACCAGCAAACAGATTGGAACAATATAGGTTGGAACATTTTGCTATTAGATCAACGGGTATGTGAAAAAACTTCAGTTTATCGACCAAACTCGGATTGTTATGAAGAAAAGATGTTCATTTCTTAAAATAGTACAATAATTTTGGTATCATTCGATGGGGAATTCATTTTTGTGCAATTTGGTATAACATACTTGATGGTTTTGTAAGACGCTGCAATAATACGGGCCGAAAACCACATCACAACAAACACAGATTTCATGAATCGCGAAGAATGTGACCCTTCGTTCTCAGTGCAAATTTATGACGTCATTTCAATATATCTCATCCTAAAACTTAAAGCGGCGTTACATTTCGATGATAGAAAACTGCGCTTCTTCGCAAGTGGTTTAACTTCAATATCTTTTCAACCCGTTGTCCAAAATGAACGAAATTTCCACCAGATTAACAGAAATTTCGACGCGCACATATCCATCATATTTGTTTGTATTGAATCGAATAGGGGACTTATGATATTTTGATTTTTACGCAAATTCGACTTTACATTTTGAGCTTTAATGAACAATTGTACAGATAACCACAACATTTTCATATCATCTTGTAGGGAATATATTGATGAATATTTTGGTTTATGTGTTTTGCTATTTCTTTTCGGGACATCAAAACTATAATCGCAAAACATAGTTGAACCAAACACGTCGGGGTAAGTCCCTTTAAGACTGCCAAAACATATCGCGCTGATTTCGTTTAACCTACGTCATGTAAACAATTGATTTCTAAAAATTTCTTGAATCTTGAATTGTTCAGGGTTTCATGGAGAAAAATAACGGGTGGAACTGGATAGTTTGTGATGTTGTTTTTGTGGTGAATATTTTGAGGATTAGATCTACTGTAAATGTAAAATATGATCTAGGATTATTTCAGAACAATAGGTTAGTGAGTTTGACTAAATATTTTTCTATTATCGCATTGTGTCGTTTTTATGTTGAATGTGAAAATCTGCGTTGGGTTCGCTTCAAAACGATTTAAACACGAAATACCATGGATTTACTGGATGTATTGGATGGACTCATTTTTATCAATTTTTAGGAGCACACAAACTGTGAATATTTCAGTTGTTGTGTTCTTGGAAATAAAATCATCACAAAGTCAATATGGATCGGATTTTTGAATGTCACGTTTTATTTTACGATTATACATCAAATACACATTTAAAAAAAAACTCAAATCATGAGCTGTAAACATTTTCTATGTGAATTTCTGTCATTCAAGGTTTGGTCGTCGTCGAGAGCGGACGTGTTTTTCGATGCTCTGAACGACGTTGCTCCATTATAAATTGACTTGCGCTACATGACTTTTGGTCAGTTGACTGTTGGACGTTGACCAAGACGGACGTGTTTTCGGAGCTCTGACAATAATGTTTTTTTACTTTGATTTTTTTTTACTATGACTTTTGGTCAGTTGACTGTTGGACGTTGACCAAGACGGACGTGTTTTCGGAGCTCTGACAAAAATATTTTGAGTTTGAAATTTTTTTACTGGGACTTGTTCTCAGTTGACTGTTGGACATTGACAGGGTCGGACGTGATTTTTTTAGCTCTGACTGTTGACGAAAAATACTTTCAGTGGAATTGAAATTTCTTCTTTAGAAATTAGGTGACTTGACGACTTAGGCTGTCTACAGTAGGTCTTGAGTGAAGACAGCGCTGTATAGTATTGCTGATGAAAAATATTTTCAGTTAAGCTGAATTAAGTTTTGTTAAATGTGGACATACTCGACTTTATTTAATGATGGCGACAGCGCTGTACTGTTATGACTGGACTCGGTCGCGACTTATTGAATGATTGTCGGACAGTTTCGCTAGGTTTTGACTTGAAGTGCGGTTTGAGATGAAATGGTTTTGAATGATATTTCATGACTTGATACTTGGGTTATTGTTTTGTCGAGACAGCGATTTACGATAGCGACTTAACTTAAAATGAAGTACACTTAAACGATGTTGACTGCTGAACGGGTATTGCCTACTGACTGCGATGTCTTTTACTGAACGTTAAATATGAAGTGTTTGACAGAAATTAATTTTTTTAGCGACTTTGACTTCATTTAAGGTTTGGACGTCGAAGCGATCGGACGTGTTTTTAGGAGCTCTTGACTTTGACTATAAGTGTAAATTAATTTTTTTGTGAGACTTGAAACAGTTGATGGCCAGTTGCTGTTTAGATGCCGAGCTGTGCGGACGTGTCGTGGAGCTGCATTAAACCGTGAGTACATTTTTTGTCTTTTTACATGACTTTGTATTTGTGAATAAAAGTGGTGAAAATATTTGAGTGTTTGACTTGAATTGAAATGGAACAAACAGTATGCTGGTGTATGATGGTTTGACAGCCTAGCATTTTGAGCTGCCGATAAGAAGTGAATTTACTGCGATGGGTAGAATAACTCAGTACTGGGACTTGGTGTCAATATGATGGTGTACTTTGATGGTGAAACATAGCGATGAAGTCGTTGCTTTTTTCACCGCTTATGAGATTTTGATTTTAATCATGAGTTTGTGGTTGAAGTGAACAGTCGTGTTTGTGTGCGCTCTGATTGCGCTTTTGTAAGTGTGGGTTTGTAGCGATTCAGTTTCAGTTGGTGTGTAGATGTGGACGTGTGGGGAAGTTGAACAAGAAGTGCTGACCACCAAAGCGTGAGTACTAACATTTTTGTATACTAATGTGAAACAAAGGGTAGAACTATCCAGTACTTGCGCTTGCTGTGTTGATGATACAGTATAACAGATGATGAAATATGATACTGAATGAAGTTGTCTTGCTGTGCTACTGACCAGATATAATATCAATACGTAAACCTACTATTGACATGATTTGAAATATTGTATGATGATGTGACATGGTGGTGAAATGATTTGCTATTGTAGCATGTTTACAGATATTGCTGTATATGATACATATTGATTCCTATGAATGCTGTTTTACATTGGTTTGATTTCAGGGGGCTGTGGTGAGTATTGTAGATTGTGTTTGATTGTGAATGTGAAATACATGTTGCAATACACTATGCAGAAGGAAAACTGTTTTACAGTTGTCTCTTCATTGAAAACTTTGAGATGAATCTATGAAACTGGTGATAGCTGCTAAAGCAGTACAAAAACTGTACTTGCTGATGTGGTCAGTCTTTGTTCGACAAGTGTTGTATGGAACAGATGAGGTTCATGTTTTGACAGAGAAGTGAAATTGTGTACCATAAGTAGCATGAATGTGATATGCTATACACTTGAATTCAAGATGAACAGAATACCTTGATACATTTTGACAACAGAGTGCTATACTATGACTGTATGCCTTTCTGATCAAAACTATGACATGCTTGTTCAGATAGGAAGATTTCTGCTTTCAATTTGTGTTTATCTGTGGAACAGAGCAGACCTGTTTCCATGTGCTCTAAAACAAGGTAAGTGGTTAACCATGACTGTGTGCTATGCATTTCTTTCAGAACATGACGGAATTGACATGATAGGATGTCTTTACTGACTGTGCGACTAAGATATTTGAGCAGCAGAGTTGTAGAAATTCACATGTAAGAAGGTAAGTAGTTGTTCAATGACAGTGTGCTATGAGTGTCTACTGATGTACTGACTTTTTTGTGCCATGCATTGCTTGTTTCAGCACATTTCAGAATTGACATGAGATGGTGTCTTGACCGACTGGGGGACCAAGGTAGCTGAGCAGCAGGGTTGTACATTTTTCAAAGGTAAGGTAAGTAGTAGTTCAATGACAGTGTGATATGAGTGTCTACTGATGTACTGACTTTGTTGTGCTATGCATTGCATGTTTCAGACATTTCAGATAGGGCGTGAGATGGTATCTTGACTTGACTGACTTGTGGAAGAAGGTAGTTTAGCAGCATGGTTGTACATTTTTTCAAATGTAAGAAGGTAACTGGTAATATGATTCAAGTGTCTTCTGATGTACATATGTTTTGTGCCATGCATTGCTTGTTTCAGCACATTTCTGACAGGACATGAGATGATGTCTTGACTGTATAGCTAACGGGGGGACCAAGGTAGTTTAGCAGCTGAAGCGAGCAGACGTGTTTTTTGAGCTCCAGTACCATATAAGAAGGTTAGTGGTTTCAAACAACTGTGTGTGCTATGTTTGTTTGATGTGATACATTTCAGATAAGACATACCATGATGGCATGGCAGTCAAGCTGAGCAGAGAGGCTAAGCAGTTGAGCTGTGCAGACCAGTTGAAGGTGAGATGTATAGAGGTTTTAAGGACAAACAATTGTATGAACCCAGTGTGTTGGTGTTTCACACAATGAGACCTATAGACATGGTATTACAAAAAAATTTCTGGCTGACAGATTTTGTGATCAGTTGTAATTTGACAACTGGAGGGGTTAGATGTGTTTTTCATGTTGAGCTGTGCTAAGCTATGCTATAGACTGCAACAGAATTGTATAGTTAAAATGTGTAGCAAGCAATTTCACTTTACTGCACAAATGTTAGACATTCAAGGTCTTATACTAAATACTGTAACAAAATTGCATGTCTTGACAGATCTATGAAATTGTGTGGCAATGAACATTAATAGAAAAAATGTGAGATATCTGACTGTTGATTCATAGTAAACTTAAAGACACTACAAGCAATTTCACTTAACTGTACAAATACATGCTAGTCATTCAAGGTCATATATCATATTACATTTTTGGATCAGATTTTCAGACTTTTGCTGTCAGTTGATGTTTGGCAGTTGAAGCGAGCAGACGTGTTTTTGAGAGCTCCAGTATATGAGATGAAGGCGAGTATAAATGTTTGTCACGTATGGCTTGATATGATATTTTCAGGTCTACTATGAAACTGAAGTGGCAGTTGAGTGTTGGGACTGAGTGCAAGCTGTCGAGGTTTCACAGAACAGTTGAAAGAGGTACGATGTACAGAATAGCTGTGACCACTACAATGTGTTAAGCATAAACTTTTTTTCAGATTTTTGTGGTGAAGTGCTGTCAGTTGATGTTTGGCAGTTGAAGCGAGCAGACGTGTTTCTGAGAGCTCTCACATTATGGATGATGTTAGGTATTTTCAGGTGGTTTGTTTTTAGAGCTCCAGCTTGTATGAAGATGTTAGATATCATGATATATGATTTCAAGGTCATTTTCATTTCAGATGTTGAGAAGTACAGATGTGGTTCTGAAAGCTACACAGCTTGCATGTTGTAACAAGTTTTACATTTTGGATCATGTTTTGAGATGTTTATAGTCAGTTGCATTTCAAATGCCGAGCTGTGCGGACGTGTTTCTTTGAGCTGCTGTCAAATGAACCGTGAGTACAAACATTTTTGTATCTTGATGATAGTTGTTATACTGTATAGAAGTAACTTGACTTCACGTTGAGATGATCTAGCAGCATGATGGCCTACGATGGTTTGAGTGACTAGCATTTGTATGTTGAGTTGATGTATAGAAGTGAATGTGCATGATGATAGCAATGGGTAGAATTAATCAGTACTGAGAGTACGTTGACTTGAGATGTTGCGACAATAGTATATCATGATGATGAACTAACATGCTGGTGAAGCACGACGTTGTTCGGAACATTTATTTTTTTTACTGCTTTTACAGATTTGGGGTTTAGTACAGATTGTGTGGTCTAAGAGTATAGACGTCTTTTTGTGCGCTCTGACAGCACTGTTAGACAGTGTGTTCGTAGTAATTCATTTTCAGTTGATGTTCACATGCTGAGCTGTGCCAACTGAACCGTGAGTACAAACATTTTTGTATCTTGATGTGAGCTATTAGTAGTATATATAGAACTAAATGTGCATGATGATAGCTCAAGGGTAGATCTATCCAGTACTTACGCATGCTGTGTTGGTGATATAGCAAAGAGATGATGTAACACGATATTGACTCTAACGTTTGTGATTATATGTCAAAACCGAGGTATAACATGATGGTGAGCTGCTTGTGGGCACGTCTGTTCTATGATATTGTTTTGTATGCATGCTGATTTGCTTTCAGAGGGGCTGTGGTAAGTATTGTAGATGTTTATCACTGTGAGCTCTAATTTGGTATAGCCATGTGGTGGTCAGTCTCTGCGTGACAATTGCAGAGTGAAACATTGTTCCAGATTAAGTGAAATGTTTGACAGAGCAATGAAAGTGTAGCAACGATTATTGATAGCAACATGTCTGATATGATATTCACTTTTGAGATGAAGAGAAGTCTGTGAGACTCGATTGGCAATTGAGTTGTGTACAATGACTATGTGTGCCATACTTAGCATCATATTACATGTTTGTTCAGATTTTCAGTGATGTGCTGTCTGTTGCATTTCAGCAGTCGAGCAGAGCAGACGTGTTTCTAAGAGCTCTCAAACCGTTATTGAAGGTTAGTTGTACAGAACGACTATGTTTGCCATAACATGTGAAGTATTTAAAATTTCGTTAAGATTTGCAATGTTGTGCTCTCAATTGCATTTCAGCAGTCGAGCAGAGCAGATGTGTTTCTAAGAGCTCTAAAACCGTTATTGAAGGTTAGCTGTACAGAACGACTATGTTTGCCATAACATGTGAAGTATTTAAAATTTCGTTAAGATTTGCAATGTTGTGCTCTCAGTTGCATTTCAGCAATCGAGCAGAGCAGATGTGTTTCTAAGAGCTCTCAAACCGTTATTGAAGGTTAGTTGTACAGAACGACTATGTTTGCCATAACATGTGAAGTATTAAAATTTCGTAAAGATTTGCAATGTTGTGCTCTCAGTTGCATTTCAGCAGTCGAGCAGAACAGACGTGTTTCTGAGAGCTCCAAAACCAGAGTTAAAGGTAAGTAACTATGTTTGTTATGCATTGCTTGTTTCAATACATTTCAGATTTTGACATGTACTGATGACTTGACAGTTGGTGTGAACAGAGAAGTCAAGCAGTGGTTGTGTCTATTGCTCCCAAACCATTGTTTAAGGTAAGTTGTCTAGAATGACTATGTTTACCACAGCTTGTGAAGTTTTAACTTTTTATTCAGATTATCTGTCAAGTGCTCTCAGTTGCATTTCAGCAGTCGAGCAGAGCAGACGCGTTTCTGAAAGCTCTCATATCTTGTAAGTACAAATTTGTTTTCATAGCATGACATCTGTTTTTCATGTTACTGTATTTCAGGTTTGACAGTGTTGCTGAACAGTGAAGAGAAGAGAAAAAAAGACTAGCTGCTTTGCACATGAAAATGTAAGTTTGCTAGTACTTTTGCTATCATGTCATGATATGTGCTGTATATGCTTTTCTGTTTTAGGATGAACAGTATTGCAGAACGGAGAAGAGGAACAGTTTTCAGACGTGGTCGAGCAGTCTTGTCTCTACAGTTGGAGCATATCAAAGGGTAAGTCATTACACTTGTTTTGTACTGTGTGTTTTGCATGCTTCTATATTTCAGGTTTGACAGTGTTGCTGAACAATGAAGGAGTCTAGCTGACAGATTCTACAGTTGGAAGACATTGAAAGGTAACGTATGTAAGCATTTGCTTTGTGTTATTCTTTGTGTTGCTCTGCTCTACTATGTTTCAGATTTGACTTGCAGTGACGGTTTCATAGTGGTCTAAGCAGAGAAGTAGAAATGTTTCAATAAGGAATGCCTCTGCTGTGACTCAACTCAACACATAATGTAAGTCATTTTGTAAACTGCAATGTGTTTTGCTGCTCGTTGCTTTATTTCAGATCTTACAGAAAGTGATGTGTTTGACCTTGGACAGAGCTGAGAAGGACAGAGTGGTGAAGCTGTTTTCTCTACAGTTGCAGCATTTCATGAGGTAAGTTAGTTGTCACAATTTTTGTGCCATGCTCGTATATTTCAGGTCTTGGTGTGGTGAGCTGTGAGGAGCTATGAAGTCAAACTGACAGACTATACAGTTGTACAACACTCAGAGGTTGGTTTGATGTGAAACATGTTTTTCTCTGCTTAACTATATTTCAGGTTTGACTTTCTTCAAGGACATTGTGCCCTTGGTGCTGAGAAGAACTGAAGACAGGTTTCAAGAGGAATGTAGCAGGTTTGGCTCTACACAATACTGAATGGTAAGTAGACAAATTGTTGGTTTGATGTGAAACATGTTTGCTTTGCTATACTATATTTCAGTTTTTACTTGCAAGGACAGTGTGACCTTGGTGTTGAACAGGGCACGGTATTGAGAATAAAGCAGCTGTGAAATTTCAACTTGATAGAGAAAGGTAAGTGGATCTGAATTGTTTCATGATTTTATGCTTTGTACTGTTTCAGAAATCATTTGCAATGACAGTGTGACCTTGGTGCAGAACAGAGATGAATACTGATGTTTAGCTGCTAAGAATCTACTCAACAGAAGACAGTTCAAGCAACACATTGTTGGTTTGATATGTGACATGTTTTGCTCTGCTCTGCTATATTTCAGCTTTCACTAGCAGTGACAGTTTTACAGTGTTGTTGAACAGAAGAGAAGACAGTTTTCTAGACAACATTCAGCTGCTGTGGCTGTCCTCCACAGAGACAAGGTAAGTTACTAGTTTTTGGTTTGCTTTTCTCTGTTTCAGAAATCATTTGCAAGGACAGTGTGACCTTGGTGCAGAACAGAGATGGATACTGAGGTTTAGCTGCTAAGAATCTACTCAACAGAAGACAGTTCAAGCAACACATTGTTGGTTTGATGTGAAACATGTTTGCTTTGTTTACTCTGTTTCAGTTTTCACTTTCAAGGACAACGTGCCCTTGGTGCTAACAGAGAAGTGAGCTAAGACTTGAATTCAACTGGTGTCACACAACTGTAGGACCACACAAGGTAAGTTGATGTGCTTTGTACTGTATGTTGTTATGTTTTTGAATGTTTCAGGTTTACTATACTACCTCTGGAAGAATGAATTTGTGCTCAACGCTGGGATACATTTGGTGGGTAAGAATGTTTTGTCCAAACTGTTTGCTATGTGCATGTGGTTTCAGATTTTCGTTTCAGTTGCCAGCAAACAGTGGAGCAGTAACCCATTTCAGTCTGGTAGTGGTGAGTACAATCGTTTCTATACTTCAATAGTGTATGTGTATCTACATGTTTTGACTTTTTTGTTTGTGTTATGCTTTGCAAAATGATTTTTTTCATTTCAGCATGGCTGCGGTAAGTACAATAGATTTCTTGATATATATACAAAAATGTGATAAGTTTGTTTCAACATAGCATGCCATTTTCATTTCAGCATGGCTGATGTAAGTAAAAACGTTTAGTTGTTACTAGGCATTTCTTGAAAATAGTACAATGAATTTCTACATTTTTGATAACGTGTTGTGCTATGCAAACTTCTTTTCATTTCAGCTTCCAGACGGTAAGTACTAAACAGTTGGAACAGTTGGTTTTGCTTTGTTACCGTCTGTTGTCTGTGTTTGATACAAAGGTTCACATTTCTCTCTATTACTACAAAGTTGTATCCTATTGTATAAAACATTTCAACTGATTTGATTGCTTGTTTTGTGCTATACAAACATGTCTTTTTCATTTCAGCTCCCCAAAGTTTGAACAGTTGATTTTGTTCTGTTACTGTTTTCTGTTGACTGTTGTGTTGAATATTTGAATCCAAATGTATATGCATGCTCTAGTCTTGATTTCAGCTCGGGATTGAAGTGAAGAATAGTTGAGAAGATTTCAACTAGCAGGAATGGATCAACAATACAAATTTAAGTACTTTTTTATCTTTTGCTCACAATTGTGTTTCTTGATCACTGTATGTTACAAATGTCATGCTAACATAGCTATGTGAAATGTTGTTTTTATTGCATTTCAGTGAAGACAACTTGGTGAGTAGAATTGTTCACTGTACAAAAATTTAGTTTGCTGTTCAAAGTTTTGTTTACTGTTTAGTAAATGTACAAACATGTTCAAACATATTCAAAGATTCTTATTATGCTTTGCTATTTCCATTTCAGCACAACACCAGACTAGCAGAGGCAGCAAGGACTCGACTCTTCACAAAATCACCTATACAAACAATAAGTATCGTTTCAACTTGTGTTTCAAAAATGCAAAATGCAGTTGGTTTTGTTCTGTTACTGTTTTGTGTTCACTGTTATATTGACTATTTGAATCAGAAAGTACATGCATGCTCAAGTCTTAATTTCAGCTCGGGTCTAGAGTGAAGAAACGTTGAGAAGATTTCAACCAGCAGGAATGGATCAACAATACAAATGTAAGTACTCACATCTTCTTTTACTCACAATTTTGTTTCTTGTTCACTGTATGTACAAATGTCATGCTAACATAGCTATGTGAAATGTCTTTCTCATTTCAGTGAAGACAACTTGGTGAGTAGAATTGTTTACTGTTACATTTTACAGTTGACTGTTCAAACGTTTCGTTCATAAAGAGCAGTTGTACAAACATGTTCAGACATATTCAAAGATTCTCATCATGCTTTACTATTTCATTTCAGCTCTACAACAGACTAGCAGAGACATCAAGGACTCGACTCGACTGTTCACATAATCACCTATACAAACAAGTAAGTATCGTTTCAACTTGTGTTTCAAAAATGCAATATGTAAAACGTCTTTCACATTTCAGTGATGAAAACATGGTAAGTACAAGTTTGAGTTGAGTTCAGTTGACTATTACTGTTCACTGTTCCATATCACAAAATAACAAAATTACAAACGAGAACTATAAAAGCTCTTGTTTTTCAGTACAACTCGCCAGTCTTGATGTGTATACCGAGCAGTCTAGACGTATGTAGAGACTTGCACATACCTTGAGCAGAGCTGCGACAAAACCGTGAGTACATGTTTGAACAGTTTGTTGTTTTGTTTTAACAGTTATGTTAGTAGTGCTGGCCAGCAATGTATGCTTGTATGCATGTTTCTCTTGCAGCTCTCAAAATTCTCAAGGTTTGATAATTTCAGTCTCTACTTTGGCTCTAGAGACTTAGGAAATCAAAATTCACATGGTGGCACACCAGTCCGAATATACTCATTGCACTAGCCAGGATTGCAAAGTACTTGTGAGCATTGGCAAGGCTCCCCAGCTTATGGCGCAGTGTAACTGGCGTTGGGTCGATAGTGCTAAGGCGAGTGACTTGCTTCGGTGCAGGAAGCGAGACGGTTTGCTTAGGCGAGTCAGCGTTTGCTTGTAGTTTCCTATCTGGCTAGATCAATGTAAGGTTGTCTTTGACTGCTATCGGTAAGCACTCCTGCTATTTGGCAAAGCAGAAAGACAACAGCAGTCGATTAACTGAGTTTGGGCGGCCGAGGTATGTCGTTAGACCGACTCCACAAGTTGCGAAGCGCACTGATAGCACTTGGGGGGAAACGCCTCGGTTTTCAGCGCTATGATGTTTTATCAATGCTGTCGTTATACTCTGGCAAGGCTCCTCAGTCTATCGCGAGGGACACTCTTTGCCCGCAAGCTTTAGAACTGACGTGGGTCGATTGTGCGTATGCGAGTCCGAGGACGCGATGGCATTGATAAGGCTACCGACCAGTTGATGACTGCTTGACCGATAATATAGTCACTAGTATTGCTCAGTCTGTATGATTCATGTTTCTTTTTCAGCTCTCAAAATTGTGTTAGGGTTTAGGTTTCAGTCTCTATTTTGGCACAGAGAGACTTAAGTGTATAACTCAAAAAAGCAGACACCTTTCAAAATTTGTCCGCTGAGATTGAAAGTCAGAGGAAGTCCTGCTCAGCTAGCTGTGTAACAAAGTAGGGCGAGGCTGCAAGCCAATACGAAATGAGGCGTTATAAAGCAGCCCTTCCCCGCGATCGTTGTGAAATACTTTCGGCACTAGCTGGGAACCTTTTCAACACCACATTGTTGCGCTGTTGGAAGGGTGGTAGGCACACATGGTGACATGTCTGTGCTTTGCCGTGCGACACCCGTGATATTCCCGTGAGGTGAAACGGGATATCTTGATCTGGCTCTCTCAGAAATGCTGCAACGCATGACCGAATAAACATTTTTGGTTAAGTGCATTATTGCACAACTGAGTCTGCTATTTGCTATCAAGTATATCTATTCTCAGGCAGGGTGGGAAGGCGACTTCTCTTGTGCTCAGACAAGAGGAACGGTCACAAGTCCGTGAAAACGCCGAGTGACACCCGAAAACTTTCAAGAGCATAGCATAGAAATTTACGTTTGAGTTGAGGTGAAAAAAAACACTATATACTGCAGTTTTACAGATTATGGCCATTAACTTGTGCGCTTCGATGAAGCTTTAACACTCATTGCGTTTTAGGTACTTCTTGCGTTGAGATTTACAAGCACTACGGCTCATCATAGGTATATCTTGTCTTGCAATGAGAAATATCAACATAAAATGTTAAACGTATCAAGGCTTGAAATTGCGCAAGTGAATCGATGAAAAAAACCTATATGAAGCAGTTTTACCAAATGTTATGACTTTCGCCGTATAGCAGCAACACACTCTGAAATTGTGCGACTCAATGTTGTGTTATGAAATTAACAAGCATTGGGATCTCATCAAACTATCACAACTAGTACAGCGTATGAAACTGTTGGAAAAAACTATTTCAGATCAAAACGGCAAATTTCATTGTTCGCCTTCGGCCAAGCATGCAACTGTTTTGTGTTGTACTCAACAATATGCTACAAACGTATTTGCAAATCAACAACTCGATGGTTTGTGAACAATAAAAACCATAGAAGTTCAAACAAGAAATGAAGCCTACAGGTACAGTCTTACCAAACAATAGCTATCTTTTTGGTGGTAAAGCGACTCTTTTCCTTGTGAAAAGAACGGTCACAAGTCCGTGCAAAACGCTGAGTGACACCAATCCACAGAAATCAATTCGAAATACTTGACTCTGCAGCTTGTATGAACGTGTTTGCAACATCAGAATAGTTTAAAGCAGAACGCTTTTCCTTCTTCGAGGGAGAAGAGATCTGGGTGCAAGTCCCGGTTCTGGTTATAACACAAATACTCGCTGCTTAGTTGAAATGCCATGACAAAAAACATACTTTAACGCTTACTGAGACCAAACACCACTAGGGTCGATTTAGAGTTGCGAAAATACTCGCTGCTAAGTTGAAATACCCATCATCCTGCTGTGCCATGACAAAAACATTCTCAAACGCTTAATCGGGTGGGACCAAACACCACTAGTGTCGATTTCGAGTTGCTGAGCACATGATTGCAATGTACCAGTGTCAATTGCAGAGTATCATACCTACACACTTTCTCGATGGACCAAATGCCCATAGGTTCGATTTTGAGTTGCTAGACACAAAAAGCAACCAAGCTATGTTACAAAAAGTTTTATTCAACAATCACGATGTGACATAGCAATTCTGTGTGTATTTCGAGTTGCTGAACACATGATAGCAATGTACCAGTCGCATACAAAATTCTCTATTTAGTTTGTAGCAAAACTAGATGACTGCTCGATTGCAATGTACCAGTCGCATATGCTATTATGTTCGCATAAAACTCACAAATTGCTGAGCACACGATTTCAATAAAGATGTTAAACAATACCAAGTTTGAGAACACGATCAAATTTGAACTTTTGAACATTCAGATTCTGAAATGATTCATACTCCTTCACACTTAACTTTCTCGTGGGACCAAATGCCCATAGGTTCCATTTCGAGTTGCTGTAATATGAGTCATTTCTGAAAGGATGTTCTAAGTACGGAGTTATTGGTTTGAATTTGAAAAGATGTACTGCAGCCTTGCTTCTAAATTTATAATCGATACTTTGCGTTTACTAATGGAAAGCTCATAACAACACCACATAACCCGTAAATGAGGCAATTTGTTGATTCTGTTCAAATACATGTTACAGAGCATGCATTTTAATTAACCACATTTTATTTTTTTACAATGGGAAAATACTTTAATATGTATATGTTCAATAATATATTTTGTTTATTTTTTACACAAAATGTCGCACATTCTGAGTATTTACAACTGCAGTTATTAATAAGTTCGATTGTTTGCTGAAAAAAAAGCTGGTAAATAAAAATCAAAAAAAGTGTTCATTTAAAACAATTTCATCAACAGCACAACAGCTGTTCCAAACATCATCGCCCCCATGGATACGGTCACGTAGTGGGCGGCGTTGCAGAGGTCCGTGGTGCAGGTGCACGTGGCTGTGTCGACTCCGAAAGCAGAAGTTTCAATGCAGCCAGTAGATCCTGCTGTCGTCAAGCAAGCTCTGGTCACAACTGAAAAATAATTCAGCGCATATTGCTTACTTTTGTACCTTTATTTCAATATTAATAGTTAAAATGTAATGTGCATTGGTATTAACGTTTTAAATCTAAAGTACAAAAAACGCAATATTCTTCGCACTTTCAAAATGTCGAAAATACATTTCCTACATTGCATTCTCAAAATGATCTCAAAATGGTCTTACGGCCTCCAGCTTTGATTTTTGAACATGAAAGGCACGATGTCGATGCTGTCAGGCCCGTTGCAGAAAATGGGTCCGCGCAATTCGATGTAGTTAAGCTGGTACAGGCGTAGCAGCTTATTGCGTCTGTTCTCAAAACTGCAAAAGCATAACTCACTTAATGTTGTTGTTTTACAGCAACTGGGAATATAATCATATATAGTGATAATGAAAAACACATCGATAATTGAAATGACAAAAACATTGGCTAGAAAACATAGTCCATGACTACAAATAAGTGATATATGATTTCATCGTAAATGACATTTATATATCTCTAAAGCCCCGGTCACCTTGTCACGATTTTGGCTACGATTGCCCACGATTTACAAAATTTTGGTGAAACGTGGTAAAGCGTGATCACATACGTACTGGCATCTGTGTGAATCTTGAAGTATCTTGGGGAATACATAGCGATTGGGAAGCGCTACGAAGGTTTTGAACTAGGACATTCGTACCTTAATCTGGCTTATGCTTACAGCCATCGTAGAGGCATTCATGGCCTTTCGTGATTAATCGTGACTGATTTTATGACACATATATTACAAGATTGCAGTATCTTATGGTACGTTTTGCTACTTATATGGTACGGATTTCTACGCTTGTCTTACGGTTCAGTTACGATTTCACTAGAATCTTTAACGATAAGTTTAAACACTACTACGACTACTACACAGTTTGCAACTAATTGTAATATCTGTGTGGTGATCCGGAACACCGTCTGGATTCACGAATGTTTAAAGGAGACTTCATTATTTTATTTATTATTGGGACTTGGCTGCCTGAGCGGCGGCCTGCGTTCTCCAAATAAGGTCTAGGGGCCATATTCCAGAAAAAAACTTAAATGTTTCTTAAAATATGTTCACTTAAGTTAAACATTTCAAAATGTTATATTTAAAAAAACTACATATAAGTTTGTTTATTTATATATCCATAAAATAATACTAAAGGTGATAATTATAAACACTTAGCACAATGCACTTTACAAACAAAATAAATAGTTAAATTAAATTTTGATTTTGAGGTTAAGGATAAGGTATAGCGTAAGATGTTTCTGGAATATGGCTTCTAGTAAATAATATTATTTCGTTATCAAATATGAAATTCTATTTTCCGCGTGAACAGTTTGGTAAAATGAACAGTTTTTCATAAAAATTGTGTACTAGTGTTATTTGTTTATTTAAAAGGAAATGAATTTGTTCACATATTCAAAATGCAAGTTCCATTTCAATTGAAGCGTAAGTGTTCAACGTTGGCTAATAAATAAACTAACATAACAGCTCATTCAATTAAACTACATTTAACTTAATAAATTGCATAATTATAAATATAAATATTTAATGCAGGCATAGTTCCATACAAAAAATATAATTATATAATAAAAAAACTTTTCTCACCAGCAGCGATCAGAATGATTGCAGGTATCAAAATTGCCCTCGACATTACGGCGTCCACTCTTTATTATTTGTATACGAAGTTTATTATTCAACACTGGGTCCCTGAATGGTTGTCGGTGGCTGGGACACTTAATATATCGAGCATTTGTTCACACATGTTGTGACAACGACCTGTGTCAAAAATCCGGTTAGCTCCTGATATTTTCAGATTATCGTTGAATTTCAAAACGCACAGGTACTTAAAGAGACATGTTTACAAAATGACAAATACCAAAAATGTTGTCAAAGACTCCAAAAATAAAAGAAACCTGTATAATAATGAGCGAACTAGCAATCCTGACATAGAATAGTATTGGAAATGATGTTTCATTAATTAATAATCATCAGTTGAAATGGATGAAAATATAAATAGTTTGTAATGCGAAACTATTGAATATTTTGGAGCGCTTCTGTTGTGTTTGTTTATAAAGATTTAAAATATCGCATTTCATTGAAGTAGTGGGTACATGACTGTAAAGCAAAATCCTTTCGTCCACGGCTTTTATCTACATTCTTTGCCTCAAATAATTGCATTATAACAAACAGACTTTAAACTGTTTGGATTGCGGTGGACTGAACACGATTTGCTTTTAAAGTTGCATTTATATTGCCATTGTTTGAGGCTCACCAACCTCTACTGCTTCTATCACAACCACTACCACAACCACTACCTCTACCACTATCGCCACCGCCACTGTCTTCATATAATGCTACTGCTACTACTACTACTGCCACTGCTACTACTACTACTACTACTACTACTACTACTACTACTACTACTACTACTACTACTACTACTACTACTACTACTACTACTACTACTACTACTAGTACTGCTACTACTAATACTACTACTGCTGCTGCTGCTACTACTACTACTATTACTACTAATAGTAATACTACTGCTATTACTTTTACTGCTACTGCCACTGCTACTGCTACTTATACTACTACTTCTACTGCAACAACAACAACAACAATAACAACAACAACTACTGCTACTACTACTACTACTACTACTAATAGTAATACTACTACTACTACTACTACTATTACTACTGCTACTGCAACGGCTACTATTACTACTCGTACTACTACTAATACTAGTACTAATACTACTATTACTTCTACTAATACTACTACTAATACTAATACTAATACTACTATTACTTCTACTAATACTTCTACTACTTCTTCTTCTTCTTCTACTACTACCACTTCTACTTCTACTACTACTACTGCAACTACTACTACTAATACTACTACTACAACTACTACTATTAATACCACCTCCACTACTACTACTACAACTACTACTACTAATACTGCTATAAGTACTACTACTATTACCACAACGACTACTACTACTGCTGCTGCTACTACTACTACTACTACTACTACTACTGCTATTACTACTACTACTTCTACTACTACTTCTACTACTACTACTACTACTACTACTGCTACTACTACTACTACTACTACTACTACTACTACTACTATTTATACTGCTACTACTACTGCTACTACTACTACTACTACTACTACTACTACTACTACTACTACTATTACTACTGCTGCTGCTGCTGCTACTACTACTACTACTACTACTACTACTACTACAACTACTACTACTACTACTACTACTACTTCTACTACTACTACTACTACTACTACTACTACTGCTACTACTACTACTACTACTACTACTACTACTACTACTACTACTACTACTACTACAACTACTACTACTACTACTGCTACTACTACTACTACTACTACTACTACTACTACTACTACTACTACTACTACTACTACTACTACTACTTCTACTACTACTACTAACATTTCTACTACTTCTAATTTGGCAATTAAGGTAATTAAGTATGGCATCACAGTATTAGTACACCTATAACGAAATGTAATTCAATAAGATATTAGTTTTATGCTCGGACACTACTTTTATTGATCGATTTTGTTAACTGCCGTTAATGTTTTATACTTTAGGGTCTTTGAAAATAAATCCTCTTTACATTTATTGAATAGATAATTATATGTTTACCAAAAGTCAATAAATGTTTGCTGAATAGATGCCTTATGAAAATTGGACACAAAGGTAAACTATTAATTACTTTTAGTTTGTATATATATAATGATTTAAAACGTTTACTGTTTGTTTTCAAACAATGCGTTCTTGTATACAGAGGATGTTCATTGAATTTTGTCAAATACATTACTCTTTTTTTAATTCTAACGTCAAAAACTGAAAATGAATATATTTTTAACGTTTTAGTGATAATCAACATATTTTTATAATACCAAATACGATACTTTATAAAACAGTGATAAGAAAAATGTAACTTTTATTATATTACGACGCAAAGGAACGACGTAACATGAGTGATAGTATAACTATCACCGGGACAGCGGCATCAACGGAAATTACGAAAGACTGCGACGGCGTTGGAATCGATGTGAATTATGCAAAAATTTGAACAGGTCTCTACAGAAAAAGGTCGAATCCATTAACAAGGAAGGTGTTATTTTGTACGAGACAGACGGTGGTTTCCGGTTAGTACTAAACACCGGTATGTATGAACAGTAATGACTCTCTTCCGTATGAATGTTGCAACTCATTAATACCAGTGCATGGCAGACACGGAAATCTGTTTGAAACTCTATACAAATTAACTTCTGGTCGTCAGTGTATTTACACATTAAATTTGTATCACACAAAAAGCGCATGTTTAATCAACAGGTAAAACTAGCACAAGTTCACGGAGTTCCATCAACCAGTGATGTTAAAAAGCATAGAAGAGAGATTATTGACTGACAAAACAACGTCAGCAGGCATACTATAAACTGAATAAATCCATTATTTCGGCGAATCAAACTGACCCTGACAACCGTGATGGCTTGCGTCGCCTAAATGAGACGGTGCAGACAGTTCGTCAAGAAAAACAGGCTCGGCGCTCTGCCCAAAGTCAGGACAAAACTATACAGGATATGTTGACTGACTATTAAATCGGTATCGGAAGATATACGTGAACTGAAGGAGCACATAGTAAAGACTTCGGCACAGACCGATGAAATAAAGGACACTGCGCGTGGCTTGAAAAATCACCATAGCCTGTATTGCAGCGAAGTCACTGAAAAAATGCAAGCTGTTACTGCAGATGCCGAGTCGGTTAGAAGTCAAAAGTGTAACCTGAAGGAAGGGCTTCTAAAAAGATGGCAATCATTTGCAGATTATTTTCCTATCGATATTATGTATAGACCATATCAGCAGAGAAAGTCACGTGATCTTATCCAGGTAAACACGCTCCCCAAGTCAACTCTCACAGTGGGTTTATTGACAGTCGAAATACACAAGTCCAGTCTGTAGTTGTTATGATAACAGGGTAGTTATGGTGTTTAATTGCTATGTGCTGCATTGCTGCTTTTTGTAAAGCCCTTAATAATAATAATTTTTCCATCAACAAAGCAACAAAGTTCCTGCTAGAAGTGTCCACGTTATTGAAGTCTAATATTCTAATTTAACTCTGCAATGGGGATTTCAGGAAAAATCAAATATTCTTCTCATATGATGTCAGCAGTGATAGGTAGTAGGCTGTAAATTCCGTGTTTGAGCTGTGATGGTCACTCAACTGGTAGCGCAATGGTGCGCCAATAGGAAGTTCACCAAATAAGGTGTCATTTACAGCTGATGCCTGCCCATTGGACAAATAAACAAATGGAATGATTGGATTTCTCCCACCGAGGACATCAGTGACTGCTTTAATATCTTCCGTCGATGAGGATTAGTAGTTGTTATTACTTATGTTGTTGTCGTTTTATTTTTGTTTTACTGTTGGTGGTGTTGTAGTCGTTTTAGTAGTATAACTTGTTTTCATATAATATTTTGAAATTAATTTGCATAACGACTTATTGTTGATTAAATAAGGCCACATGAATAAAAATCTGAATCAGAATGTACACTGACTGGTCAATACTAAATTCAGAAATCAGTGACTTTAAATTCGACAACCTCAACCACGATATATACAGTCTTTAATAAACAATTTTGCCTTGGTTAGATAGTATATACATACTTATCAATTGCAAAATAGTCGGTGCAATTCATGCATTTTGTGCAGTGATTCAGGACGAAGAGTGCACATGTGTATTCCATACTGTCTATATTTTTTATCAATAAACTGGCGATCTTGAATTTGGTGTGTAAATAGCATTACAGATGTATAAGATTTCCGCATGTGCGACATATTTCACACCAATAAATTATCAATGTCTATTTAAAGACACGTCTTTCTTCCACAAAAAGATGGCAACATCAATCGATTTGACAGATACAAGATTTGACATAGTGTGATGAATGTGATTGGCTAAAAACGGGGTATGCGTGAGGATCACATTTTACCCATATTTATATTGTCAGTTGATGTCGATACATACAAGAAATCATTACTTGTGGCCTAAATCATACTAGACACAATATTCACTACTAATATCATTAACGTCATCCTCATCGTCATCATGATCATCATTATCGCCATATGTTGTTATAACTAAAATTGTTTTTATTACAATCATTTTGATAATATTATTATCATCTTCATCATCATCATCATCATTATCATCATCATCGTCGTCCTCATCCTCATCGTCACTATCATCACTGAATTTGAATAGAAATATGACAAACGCTCCAAACTCTTAATTAACAAAATATTGCGCTTCTGTATGGTATTGCATATCAAGGTAATACGATAGGAAATCTCATTTTAATCCCTTCGATAAGTAAGTTTTGCGGGACAGACAGACAACATATTTATTAATAATATTTATAATGAAAATATCCGGAACATACGTTTGCGTATTCTAACTACACAAAACTGTATTACGAAAACATGAGTGTCAACTACTTTTCCAATATGGATAATTGATTATCAACATGATTAGTCAAAACAATATTTATTTTTGCATTCATGTAACTCTAATATACTTCTAAATTATATATTAAGATAGAACAATCAGTTGCATACTTCTTTTTATTGCACATTTGGCAAATGTACTCGTATAGGTTTTTTTGTTGCTATATTTTGCAGGAACATTATTAAATTTCTACTGAAGCAAAATGATCAAACAATTTAAACATGAATATAATAATAGTCCTAACTATGGCGACCACAACGATTGCTATAATCAAAAATGTCCTCGACATGTTGACTTTATGAAAATATTCAAACTGAGTAGTAAAAATGTTTCGTAGTCACTCGGTTCCGTTGTGAATGATCTCTCGGCACTGTGCCCCTTAATATATAAATCATATCAATTTTACTACTACTACTAATTTTCCCGCGCCCGAGAAAAGTTTCAACTTTTTATAATTATATATAAAACATATTTTTATTTGTTTTGAAATTTCACAACGTATTTAGCCGTCGATACGTCCCTTTAAAATATATACCGTTGTAAATCACAAGTGCTACCCGTAACGAAAATTAAAACGTTACAGTGCCAAAAGTGTTGCTCTTGATGTTGTCTTTGCCTAAGGAAAGAAACTATATGTGAGAAACGTTAACAATGACTGTGTTGTTTTCGTCTGGCCATTACTTCTTACGAAATATTAACACACAGTCAACTGTTTGCAACCTCATCTTCATCACCGTAATGGCTACCCAAGACTGGTTGTTTTTACACCATTTGATTCCTGCAGACGATAAACGTTGTTTTAAATGTTACAATGTCGCAAATGATGGGATGCAAATATCCAAGTATCTTTATGTGAACTTCTATATAATAATATATCATGCACTCACGATTTGGAATACTATTTTCAACGAGGGACAACTATCACTAATACTAACAGCCCTAATGTGATCTAATTGTACTGTGTGTTTTTGTTTGGTAATTGCGGAGCTTAAAATAGTTGTATATCCGACAAACATATGTGTTTAGACTGAACTGGATAATGGACAATTTAAATTGCATTTAAGTGGTTAGCAATTGTGAATTATTGGTTTGGTTATGTTTATATATTGTTCAACCCGCTTCAATCTGGTAATCGTTAGTTATTGTCAATTTGTTAAGCACATTTAGCCAAAGTTCTTTTGTTTCTGTCCTTGTTTATCATATCAGATATATAAAAACATAAAATGCACCCAAGCACCCAAGCAATGCACGAGCGAAAACAAAAAAACGTCATTCATATTTGCGGCGTGAATTTGACATTTGAGTCTATTAACTGACTGAAATGAAATAACGATTTTTAACAGCAAAGAACGAGTTGTACCGGCGGTATTGATGAACAACGAACAACGAAGTTTTTAGTCACACGCGAATTCGCACATAAACCACGCTATTATCACACAACATAACGATGAGGAAAGTTAACGAACGTCTAGTAATTTGTAAAACAATATATAGGAGGCGTGTCGTGGTAAACCCGGGCTTAATGCATGTTCGTAAAGTGACGACCCGGATTAGCCTGTGCAGCCCGCCTACAGTGGATTTATGTCCAGAAGAGACTTTCCTGAAACAGAAAATACCATATAAGCGGAAAGTGCCGTCCGGGATCAGCCTGTGCGGGCTGCACAGGCTAATCCGGGACGTCAATATACGCACATGCATTAAGCCCCACTACACGCCTTATAGTTATTTCATATGCGTTTTGGGAACAGTCAAAACTATTGTCCCGAGGAGTCAGGAGTGTTTTTGAAACTGTTGCTGGAGGCAGATAGGTCACCATTACTTTTATTAGCTTTTAACTTAATATTTTATCATGAAATTCAGATCCTAACAAAGTTATGATTTGATTTCAATGAGATTGGTTGAATTGAATTCCTCTACTAACCGTTGTATGACTTTAACCCAAAAATCCATTTTGTTTTGCACAATGCACATTATTTTCTAATTTAAAACAAAAGAAGACCTTGTACTTAAAACTAGACAACCTCGAACACTACAGGTATTTATTCTTATTTTGTCAGCCCAGTAAGTTTACGCTTAGATCAAA
>CM051027.1:2360000-2367500 GCA_027627225.1 Congeria kusceri | reverse complement strand
AAATATAAAATCGAGTTAAATTGCGACTACTAGTAACCGTTGTTAAATCATAACCGAATTATCTGTTTCAAAATGCACAAAGGCATATACTAACCAAATTCAGATATAAGTGACATTGAACTAAATATAAGACACCTTCGACAATCAAATATGCAGTATATTGAACTAATCTAAATTGGCCCCGATGTCGAACATACTAATCAATAATTAAACAGGCATTATTTCGTAAGCACCGCGACTTTATTTCGGCCATTGATACACAACAAAGCTGTATTCGTGTACTGTGTACGGGCTTCGCCTTATAGATGTTTCTGCATTTTTTCGTGATTAGACTGTTGGCAAAAGCCAACAGTCTTCTGAAAGGGTAATTTTCAAAACGGCATCGCGGAAAACTACCTCTTTTC
The DNA here is from genome assembly GCA_027627225.1 of Congeria kusceri. Classification (NCBI taxonomy): domain Eukaryota; kingdom Metazoa; phylum Mollusca; class Bivalvia; order Myida; family Dreissenidae; genus Congeria; species Congeria kusceri. Next base: position 2,367,096 of record CM051027.1, on the reverse strand, counting down.
TTTGCAGGCTACGGGTCACAAAATCGAGACTGGAAAGGATCCTTCTTCAAACCAGCAAAAAATCACAAATGTTTTCTTACCTTATAATTATTTAAGTTAATGTATGTCATGTGTATTATAATGTGTATATCACGTGATTTATTACAATTACAGTTTCTAAAAAAGTCAATTTATTAAAAATGCTACGTACAATTAATGACACCCATATTTGCCCTATTAACTTGAATGAAACCGAAATATTTACCTGGTTGTGCTGGAATAAGACCACTAAACTGCTTTCTATTTTAAAAAAGGAAAGTCCAGTCATTCCCAAAATACAGTCAAGGAAATCGACTTTACAATGGTTACTTTGGTTACTTTTTCGATAATTTTTGGAAGTGCAAATATGAAAAGCAAAACAATGTGTCATTTTTCAAATAAATGAAGGAAAAAAAATTTTCTTACAGAAAAACTCAAATTCGCATTAAAATCTATTTGATAAGCCGGAGTATCGTTTCTTACAGAAATATTCAAGTTTGTATGAAAAAGCAATTTAATAAGTCAGCGTATCATTTCTTACAGATACTTTACAGTTTGAATTAAATTCAATTTGATACGCCGGCGTATCATTCACTACAGATACACTAAAATTCAAATGAAAATCTATTTGATATTATTTCTTACAGACAAATTTGAATAAAAATCAAATCATTTTTAACAGAAAAATTCAAATATGAATGACCAAGCAAGTTGATACGCCAGCGTGCTTGTCTGTTAATCTTAATCTACTAACTCCAGAGGACTGTTAACAACACACTATGCCCAAAATGTTGGTCATTAAAGCTGTGACACAATTGTTTTATGCAGTTACCATTGGTATTGATAAATAAAATGTGATAACGTGGATCACTCAGTTCCCAACGGCAAGGAATAATCATGTTAGAGCACATACAAACAGAGAAAGCCTACAGACGGAAAAGGTTACAGAAACTGGTGAGTAACCAAAAGCCTTCAAGGCAAAAAGTGTACAATTTATAACTTTCATGGACGATACACTGAAGTCTGAACACATATTTCAGACGCCCTGTTCAGTCTGCATACAAATTGACAGATGTGTAGTGAATATGGTCATTTCCAACAGCCTTGCTGTTGAGCTAGCTTTTCAATGATGCGGTTAAAATATACTGACTGCGTTGTGAGGTTAAGCAACGTCAGTTATGGATTCTGTTTGGATGGGTGACCGTTAGTTACATCAATGGTGTCAGAAGAAAATTTTGTCAAGCCACCAATTTGTGAACAGAGCGTGTAGGGGGTTGAGCTCAGGGAGCTGGAGAAGTGAGATAGTCTCACGAAGCTCGGGGAGCTGGAAGTGTCAACAAGGGTTCTCAAAAGGTAAAGAGGGGAGGAGTGTAGTGAATACGGTCATTTCCAACAGCCTTGGTGTTGAGCTAGCTTTTCAGTGATTCGGTTAAAGTATACTGACTGCGTTGTGAAGTTAAGCAATAGTTACTGCCTGGATGGGTGACCACTAGTTACATCAGATGTAAACAAAATATTAATTTTTAACCACGTTATTTACCTGATTTATGATTCTAAATTATTCTTGTAGTTCGTGATTTTTTACGCTTAACTTAACTTTACAAAATTACTTTAAATATTCGACACTGTCCGCCATTTTGATTTTGGTAAAAGTCTCTTTCCTTGGTTATCATCTTTTGAAGTAGCCAATGAAACGATTCGTTCTAAAGGTATCTCGTCATTCTACATTATCGAATATAATTAGTATTATCGTCCTCGACCGGGGCATGATTCTTATCATCATTTCATTATTAAGGACTAAAATTTCCGGGAAGGGATATTTAACCACCTTAAATTTTCACTCACAAACACTTCCTATACCGTATATTTAGTTTTCAAACACTACACAGTCCAATTGATTGGCCATGGAATTCGATTGTACATTGTATGGGAAATGCGATTGGTAGTTTTAAGTTAATTTATCTTATATTGTCTTACATATATACGACTTACTTTTCGAGAGTGTTCAGAGTGTTATAAGTAAGAATAACATATGTTGCGGGTTTTATTATTTATGTATTTCATCTCCATTCTATTTGTTGAAATGTTGACCATATAAACTATCATACATTTAAGATCAATTAAAGCTAAAGCTCATAAATGTTGTATTCAATTTAAATGATTATGTCCGAATGTGGTGTACCACATAAGTAAATAAGTGAGACACTGTGCCACAGCTTTGGGCCCGGGCTTTTTGGGCTGTAGCTTTTAACTTTGTCGATAAATCTTCGTGCAGGGCTTTGATGTTTTCACAAGTTATAAAGTATAGTAAAGTGTAGTGTCGCTTCGCTTAATGTTAAATTTATTGTCATATCTAATCTTAATGTTTTTTGTAATCAAGATCTACTTTCATATATAATCTTAAATGAAATGAAGCAAATAGTTGCATGCGATTTTAGGACATTACAATTCGCAAAAAATATCCCCTTCCAGAAAATTTGACAAAGCATTAGCCCCTTCCGTGTATACGAGCGACATTTTAGCCCATTGCATTAATATCGTTAGCTTTTTTGTTTTGAAGTTAAAGGGAATTGTTCACAGACTTTCATATTTGTGAAACATGTCATATTTATAATGTATTAACTGCAAAGAACTAAAGCAGTTGGACTAACCAAACAACAAATTTTATATAAATTAAAATATAAAGGACTTGCCTTCACCGGGACTCTAACCTACGACCGCCGGGCTCACATATGTCGCGCTTACCAGTCTCGGCCATTCTGAATTAAAATCTTGATAGTGAATTTTTAACGGTTTTTAAGTGATTAGATACACGTAAATTATACCGTATACATGACGCGTTTTCCAAAGAACCGATGAAAGGCATTACAAATGCTTTGAAATTCTGACTACTTGAATCAATGAGTTTTCATAAACGACACTATACTTTCCATATATGTTTTGTCAACAGTTTAATTTCGATCGTCTGTAAGTACAGTAGATTTCGTTTTGGGATCTTTGACAAAACAAAAAAACAAATTGAACTTTGTTAATATGCCAGGCTGTGAATATGCCAGTCAGGTTCCTTTACACATTCAGTATCCCATATACAATTGTACAGATATACGTCATATACAATTGTACAGATATACGTCACAGGCACTGATTCAGGCCCGGGCTTTAGGCTGCAGCACCCCCCACCCACCCACCCCCAGCTGAGCCCGGCTGTATCATTTTCGGGCTGGGCTTTGATTTTACACAAGTTGTAAAGGGCTGACATGTCATTAAGTATACCGTATATTGCCTTATTTTATGACTGTCGGGATTGGGCTTCGATCTTAGACATTTAAGCAGTAAACGGCCGGCGTGTCACTTTTTGTACCGTATATTGCCTTATCTATCACCTTATCGGAACATTTAACCTGGGAGCTGGGTGGTACCCTGCTGAGCATACCAGGCCAATCATGGTATTCGAGTTGCTGGAAACATTTTAATTGGCAGAATAATATTTGTCTCTGGCTCTACGTTGTTAATTAACCACGGTCGGGGGAACCCTAATATTTGTCACGGGCTCGACGTCGTTAATTAACCACGGTCGGGGGCACCCTAATATTTGTCACGGGCTCGACGTCGTTAATTTACCACGGTCGGGGGCACCCTAATATTTGTCACGGGCTCGACGTCGTTAATTAACCACGGTCGGGAGCACCCTTGTTGTAATTAAGAGATTTACTTATGCGTAAAAATTACGTATGTCGCAGGTTACCCGTCCTACCCTAAACAAATGCCCCGACCCTAAAACATTTTATTGAGTTTGTCAGATATTTTTTGTTTTATTTACTTTTTCCAATAATTAATTGTTTTTGTTTTTTATAAATAAGTGTTTTGTTTTGATAGCATCCACTTAAAAACAATGTTTATATATATTACCGATATGTTTTGAATATTTATTTAGTTTTAGAATCTTAAAGCTGACCATTTAACAAATAAACTAGTGATAAAAAAAATCCCTACCTGCCTACCTACCTACCTACCAATTCGTTTGGGCATGTAACCTGAAACAAACATAATATGTTTACGCCTTATTCAAACTATCTGCTTTAGGTAGAGGTATGGCACATGCTTCATAACATATATTTTTTCTTACTGTTTTTAAGGCTGATGATGGGATTTAATCCCAAAGATAAACCACAATACATTTTGTTTGTACAGATATGTATCGATACAATAATGATATAATATTAACTGTACTTTATGCAATGAAATATGAAGCACCTGTTTTGATTATGTGCTAACAAATGATATTTTGTCAACGTATCTGACATGGAAAAAAAGCATTTCTTGTGAGCAATAAGACAAGGCAATTAGCAAAATAAATTCTAAAAGCCTTCACCAAAAGACGAAACAGTTTGTTTTCATAAAGCATCAACTCTCATAATAGCAAACACGACCATCGTCACTGTTAACTCTTTCGATTAATGTCTTTAAATTTAATGCACTGTTATATACTCATTTTATAATGTTTAATATTATTATTCGAATTGATGTTTGTATTGATAACGAGGCTACTTACAGCCCGATGGGCCGGTTGTATTCATGTGTAATGTTTTGATGTTTATATTGCGTTACATGCACACATGTCACTTTAATAAACAACTTACTTACTATTAATAATGTTACTGTATATGATACGAATACTTCCGTAGATACGGAAGCACCCCATGTGAAAATCAATTTAGGGTGAAAAGCTCGGGATTTAAAATTTGCAAAAATAGGGCTACATATTGTCCCTGCTATATAGTATATGGTATATAGCCTATTTTGTTATAGAGTATAACAAATCACAAATTTATTACTTGCGTTCTATTTGGTCCAAAAATATGTACTTTGTCGAATTTTATATACGAAGGTTGAAACAATCCTATTAAAATACAATGAAAAAAACAACGTACAAAACTAGTTAAAACCATCACAAATGACCATTCCCAACATATTATAAACTGGTAGTCAAAACAATCTTGTTGTTTTTTTGTCTGCTTTGTTTTAATTTGCAAGGTCTTTCAAGGTCCATAATTGAGTGATATTTTTATAATATGTGATTGATATTAAAAATCTACTTCTCCTACTACACCTCAACTACTGCTGGTGCTGATTCTACTACTGCAGCAGCTGCTGCTGCTACTACTACTACTATTATTACAACAACAACGACTACTACTACCACTACTACTTCTGCTCCTAGTGCTGCTGCTGTTGCGGTTATTGCTACTACTGATGCTGTTGCAACCACCACCATTACAACAACTGCTACAATTACTGTCACTACCAATTCTACATCATTTTAGTCCAGCCCACCCACCCCCACCCCCGAAACCAGAAAGGTTCCTTCTTCAATACAGTAAGATTTCACACCTGTTTTCTTACATATTGATTATTTAAATAATGTAGATATTATGTTTAATTGTGTGTATACCATGTAATTTAGTACAAATGCAGTTTCTAAAAAAGTCAATTTATTAAAAATGTAACTTTAAACTAATGATACCTTTACTTTCGCTATTTACTTGTATTTAACCGAAATATTCACCTGAGAGTCCTGGAATAAGACTATCGTATTAATGCGCCACATCGGTTATTTTTGACTCGTTGCAAACGTGTTATTTATTGTTACCGATTCTTATAGTGAATATTCTGACAACAAATTATTGCAATGTATTGATTTTAAAATGTAGTACGGAAAAACGAGACCACGCATCGTCTGATCTGATCTGTCAATCTGGGTCAATAGGCGCTTTATTATGCAACTCAAATTAAAAAGAGCATCTAGTAGAATCAGATCAGCATCTATTTTAAATAACTATGGATTGAAATCGTCATGTTGCCAAGGCAACTGGTGCATAGTGTTAAATTCTTAATTCCTGCGTGTTTAGCTTGGTACTAAGTCCTCACATAATGCTGCCTCAGGCGCGGAAGGACTATAAACCCCGAAACAACAACATTTTAGCTTTGTTCTTTAATTGTCATCCGGACATATGCGACCTCGGACATTGCCATCAATTTATGAATACAATCAGTTATAAGGAGTCCCTTTCATGTTTCAGATTTTCAATATGGAAATGCATTGAATTAATCAAATGGGTAAATAATGTATAAATTGATTAATATACGTTAAATAATGAATTCTGAAATCATCTACCGTATTAATGCGTACATGCGTACATGGACCTATATAGTTTTGATAGATCATTGACGCGTATTGTAACCACATTAAACATAACCTCAATACTCGTACATGTGATCGGAGCGCATGATCACGTCCCAGACAAAATCCGTAACTCCCGATTATTTTTGCATACTCGGGACATACCGGTAATTCCTCTCGAAAATTGCATTCCCCAGAAATCCTTTTTCTGATAAAATGGTTTGTAGTCATTAATATTTAAATCAAAACGCTGACAGCGTAGAAAGACTATTGGCGACAAAAGAAACTAAAAGCATGTGCATTATAATTGCATTTGCTAAAAAGGAAATATTTGTTTGAATGAAGTTTCCCACATTTAAACTTGATAATGTGGCTTCTTATTCAATAGTATACGACATCACCATAAAAAATAATTTGTAAGTAACGAACACATATTTTCCAAGCTAATTATCTAGTACAACCGAAATTATATACATGCAAGCTAACAAGTCGATCTGCAACGAGCCATGCAGAATAACCGAGGAAAGCATCGATTGTTAGTGATTCGTAGCCTTCTTAGCCAAAAGTTGGTAAAGGTTAGAAACCAGTAAATCCAATTCCAATAGGGTCCCATTATAAAACGGCACACTTTCCAAGCATTTTTCTAGCATTTAATTTATTTCAGATTGTGCAAGCCTGGTATCAATTTAAAGATCAATCTGTCCTCTTCCAAAATGTGCAATAAAAAAGATATGTCATGTTACTTCTAAGAAAATGCATCTCACTTGAATGCAGGTATCGGTAGAAAACAGGGTTTCGGCAGTCATATTTCGACAAAAGCCCCATACCGCAGTAAACACACCCCAAAAGTTCACCTTTCAAGTTAGCCTCCAATGAAATGCACCAAAGTGTTGCAGA